>JADBJO010006520.1:0-2500 GCA_016801955.1 Conus betulinus
ATTCCGTGCGCTGCCCCTACCTACCATCAGATGATTTTACTACTTCTGATGCATGATGGGGAAAAGAAGGCTGAACATGATTAGAAAAGGATCTTTAAAAAACAACAACAACCCTTCTAGCCGTACAAGACACATGTAAACTATCTGCATCGACATGAAGAGTGTTTAAAACGTAAAGAAGCTGAATTAGAGACTAGCTGGCTGTTCTCTGGATCTCTTTCATTTAAAAATTATTTTTTATTTATTATTGAGCTACGTGATGCGCCAAGAATTCCCTGCATTTCCTTGTGATTGGCATGAGAAGTGTTTGAAATTCACTTGGTGACAGGACCGTCTGGATTTGTCCCCACTACACAGGGAGAGGAGAGTGTCGAACCGGAAGTGACGTCACCATTCATCAAAATGGAGAGTGAAGTTAGAGAATCGTCTAATATCACAGAATTTTGTGAAAAGACGTAAAATGAACTACTACTACTACAAACTGCTAAAATAGAGAGTGAAGTCTCCGATCGTTTTGAAGGCCTAACAAGGACGTTCCGGAAGTTGCTATTCACTGAGCGAAAGAAACAAGACAATGGCGGTTCTTAAATTGCAGATTGTTTCCTTTCGAACCTCTGTCTTGTGCACATTATGTATTCGTAGTTTATGTCGAATATGAAGCGGACTTTAAACGAGAAAAAAAATTCTGAATCAGAGACACGTTTGTTGAGAGTTTGTGTTTCGTCTCTTATACGTTGAAGTACGTGGGAGTTGCATCACGTTCTGTGAACTTTCTCCCGAGTGGAACACGACACCGGTAAATGACACCTATTCACCTTCTAGTTGTACGGTACAGCGCCTAGTTTGAAATCAAGACATTGACTGGTAAGAACTACTGACGCCCGACATGAAAATGTTAAAATTTTGCTTGATCTGTATTCATTGCTGAGGTATTAGCTAAGTCCCCATCCCCACTCCCACTCCCTGCCCCTCATCCCTAGTTTTTCCCCAGATGGTTGTCCCCGTACACTCTTTTAAACTTCGACAGAGCTAGGTGACGAGGTAAGCTCGCCTTCAGCGATTGCTTGTACCTCAGTTGCTTGGAAACACCGAGCTTGTGAGATCATCAGTTCGAACGCCCAGCATCAAACGTAAAAATGGGTATTTTGGCTGCCCATCTTTATGTATTGTCGTTCTGGTGTTCTCAGATTAGATCGCCCCCCTCCCCTCTCTATATCCACTACCGCCCCACTCCCCTCACCACCTAACTTCCACCCTCCTTTCACCCTCCCTTCTTTCTCCACCCTTCCCTTCCCCTCCCCGCCCTCTTGGGAGGTTTTTCCCTATGTGCTATATCACCTGAAGTATGTATGTGCCCTATCACCTGAAGTATCTATATGCCATATCACCTGAAGTATGTATGTACCATATCACCTGAAGTATTTATGTGCCATATCACCTGAAAGTATGTATGTGCCGTATCACCTGAAGTATCTATGTGCCATATCACCTGAAGTATGTAGGGCCGTATCACCTGAAGTATCTATGTGCCATATCACCTGAAGTATGTATGTGCCATATCACCTGAGTAGTATGTGTATACCTATGTGCCATATCACCTGAAGTATGTATGTGCCATATCACCTGAAGTATTATATGTGCTATATCACCTGAAGTATGTATGTGCCATATCACCTGAAGTATCTTTGGACGTGAAACCCGAACGTAGTTCCGCTTTTTTACCACCTCGTTCTGCCCGTTAAACCCCTTCTTGCCGTTCTCTTGACATTTTTTCACAATGTATACACTCTTAACAGAGTGTTGAATTGTGCACAGTGGAAATCATGGCGGCGATGGGTAACTTCGGCCTCTCCCTGGGCTTTCCTGCCGGCCTTCTGTGCGAGCGCTTCGGCGGACGAGTGACGTCATTCGTTGCCATGGTGCTGACCGGCACCGCCTTCTTTCTGGCCGTCTCCACCACCTTCTACAAGACCTTCTAAAGTGGTTAGCGTCGCGGACTCCCGGCTGGGAGGTCGTGGGTTCGAATCCCATCAGAAGTCATGTGGGTTTTTTCTGCCCGACCGGCTCCTACCCAGAGTTGAGTTTGCTGCGGGGCTCAGTTGGGAAGACTGGGACCACACAGTCGAGTTTTCATCCACTTAATGGATGCGTTTCTGAGAGTGTTGCTCAAATTTCCTGACCAACACTGCAGGTGTCTGTATCTCTCGGGCCTGGTTGACGCCGGGATATATTATGAAAGGAAGCGTAGAGAGTACAGCCCTGTCATGTAGTCTCAGACCGAAATGGAAATCCGTAGCATCATCTTAATCATCCTCATTCTCATCGATCAGCATAAAAAAAAAAAGTCTCAAATTCTGTGGCCCTTCATGCCCTGCTCTCATGGTGACCTCAATTTCGATGTCCTCTCCACGTCTGTGGCCTTGGTTTGGTTCCGTCCGGGGTCACCGGTATCGGCGAGTCCATGGGGGCTGTCGTTGGACGGACGTGGTGGCGCCCTCCG
>JADBJO010006520.1:7500-60065 GCA_016801955.1 Conus betulinus
GTCTTAAAATGGAAGATATTTGACTTAAACAGTTATTTTCGTGTTTCTGTGTGTTCTGTCTCAGGAGTCTAATAAAAATTCACCTTAGGGAAATTTTCGGCCAGCTACTGCTGGTCTTCATCAGCCCCGACTGACTGGTAGTTGTGGTGAGTGTTGGTGTGGTGTATCATATTCAATGTGAGGAGTGCAGTGAGGACTAGAGAATGTCAAAATCTTCTTTGAGGCCCACCCATTTTTATTTTGCCCGCAAACCCCACTTTTCAACAATAATCTTTTCAATTTATTGCTGTTTTTGCTAAAAAAGACACTCCTTTGCAAAAAAAAAAACCCAACACAAAATACCCCGAAGACCCCACCTTTTTGTTGCAAAAAAAAGTTATTACCCCCCCCCCCCCCCCCAAACTTGAAGAACTTAATGTCTTAAAGGGGGGTTTGCGGGCAAAATAAAAATGGGCGAGCCTCAAAGAAGATTTTGACATTCTCTCTGGCTTATAGAATTAACGGGACTAAGACTGAGACCTTTAAACAACATTAGTCATCCTTCCAGTGTTATCATCAATCTCAAGCACTATTAATAAATCAGGACAAACAACTGGGGTTCTGTCTTGGGTAGTTACTGTTACACACAATGAATTTATACTCCCACAAGCTAATTCTTTAAATTGTTTGTCTTTAAATGTATTTATTTAATTGATAATCGCAATGTATTTAATTGATAATCGCTGCCCTACTTGTTGGCACAGCTCTTAGAATTGTGGATGGCTGGCCATTAAACAAATTAGCATCTGTTTTTAATTCATTTAAATGAACAAACAACATTGGGATAACCAGAAAATTGGATGGTCTATTGCCTACATACTCATAAAGACCACTGTCTGCAAGCGCATGTGTACTAATATGATGCGTTTCACCAATGCTAAAAAAAGCCCATAATTCTAGCACGACCTCTAGGAAAAAACATACTCCCTTTTAAGTTTTGGAACAAACATAGTAATTATAAGATTTGCCTCATTACGTTTTAACTTTATGCCAGATTTGCTAAATACTTCTTTTAAAGAGCAAAAGTTGTAGTAACCACCAGGTATTTTTACACGTTTTAATTGTTTACCTTGTTCGTCCTTAATATCTATCACTTATTTTGAGCTTTTTCATGTATGTTAAACATTTTACTTTAAACCTAAGTTCTTTAATAGCAGTCTTATACCTACTAGAATTATTTTCAAGTGGATACTTTAAAAACACATTCTGGTTTTGTTTGGTTATATAATATATACATCCTTTTTAAAACCTATTTAAAATGGATCCTTTTAAATATAATGAAAGTGCACTTACAATGCGGGGCGTTTTTATAACCCCAAATCGATGAACCTCACCCTCCTAACCATTGCAGTAGATGAAACATATGCCTTTGAAGTCAGACTTTTTTTTTTAATGCTGATCGATGAGAATGAGGATGATTAAGATGATGCTACGGATTTCCATTTCGGTCTGAGACTACATGACAGGGCTGTACTCTACGCTTCCTTTTATAATATATCCCGGCGTCAACCAGGCCCGAGAGATACAGGCACCGGCAGTGTTGGTCAGAAATTTGAGCAACACTCTCAGAAACGCATTCATTAGTGGATGAAACTCGACTGTGCAGTCCCAGTCTTCCCAACTGAGTCCGCAGCAAACTCAGCTCTGGGTAGGAGCCGGTCGGGGCAGAAAAAACCCCACATGACTCTGATGGGATTCGAACCCACGACCTCCCAGCCGGGAGTCCGCGACGCTAACCACTTCGCCACGGCGGCTGGTTGAAGTCAGACTTTTAAACCTCCTACAAAAATACTTAAACCCTCCAATAAAAAATGATGGAGTGCCAGAATTATGGTCAGTTAAGCCCATGCTTTTTTTTTTTTTTTTTTTTTTTTTTTACCAGAATCAGTTAAATTTTGTAATTTACTGTGCAACTACTGGCTGTGGTGTCTCATATACAAACCATTTAACCACCCCTATCTCTTAGTAAAGTCAGTAGATAACTTTAATGTTTATTACCAGTATAAACGTATATTAACTGAACTACAAGTGCCACTCCCCAACGATCAATCCTTCTTTCCATTTAACAACCCAATGGACAAGAATGCGTATGAAAGAATCTGCAATGAATTTAACATTAAACCTTCACCTGACTTTAGACAAAAGTTAGACCGTAATCATGGGTTGGGCACATTGTATTTGTGGGGCCAGCGTAGAGAATACAATTATGACTACTGGCCTGGACACACCTCTTTTAAGCCAAACTTCCCAGTTAGATTGGCGTCCATAGAACAAGAACACCCCAGTGCTTTGGCAACATTTATTTTAGATGAAAGCAAAGGCCTAACAGTGCCTGGAGTGGAAAGACTTAATGACTCCACACGAACATACGTTTGGTGTCTATTAGGAGCGCAAGCACAGACCAAGTCTAGCATAGTGGATCAATCTACAGGCTTCGATGCAAGAAAACAATATTTGGCTATTTAGAAGATGCTATTAACTCTGCTGTTGATTTGCCTTCAAGCATACAAAGGTACCAGAACGTTCTTGTACATGCTAGGTCTAAAGTTGACCTTGTTGTAGGCCATGGATTATATATGCTGCCCTCCTCTGATCTTAGATTACAATTGGCATGATACAGAATTATAATAACGAAAATATTATAGCTGGAGATGACCAAAACTTAGGTCACAATAAAGGCTTAAACACAAGGCTTGCACCATTCATTTAAAAAAAAGTATCTAGCTCTGAACAATCCGAAAGCGACCCAGCTCCAACACCCTCACCACAAGTTACAGAAAGTAGCCCACCAGCACCGCCTGTTAATGTGCCTCACCCTGACAGACACACTAGTGAAAAAACAGCTCTTGTTTGTGTTTTTAACTTTTACTGGGCTAGCTATACTTTATTTTACTAAAACTTTAACCAGCAGCTAGCACCCCAATGTCAACAGATGGTCAGCCATGTAACCAGCCACTTTACCTATAGTAGACAAAACCCAACTAACAGCACTGCCCAGTATGCCAGGCAGAGCATCAAGTGCTTTAGCAGCTAACTTTTTAAATAAGTTTGACAGGTGGTGTAATTGTTTTCTAATCCAACTTTTACCAGGCTGAGGCGTTGGAGGCACTACTGGCCCTGTTGGTGCACTGCCAGTTAATGCATAAACCAATGTAGAGATAGCAAACCCAACGGCTGTTAGTATACTAACTATCGTAATCCCCTACTCTCTAAACAGAGTCCTTATTCTTTCTGCTAGCGTAGTGTTTTTCATAAAGTATTCTGTTTATAGTTTCTCTGATTCTGCTTATTTGCGATGATAGCTGTACTCTATTAGTAGACAGCGCTTCTAACCTGGCTGATCTTTCTAGCATTAAATCTTGTATTTTCTGCTGTATTCTAGCTTTTTCCTCTTGCCCTAAATTGTTATCATCTGCATCAGCCAATTCATGTTTTTTCTTCTTCTATTTGTCTGTCCGGCTCACCAAGTTTTGCCAAATTGCTTGTTAGTAGTTCACCCCTTATTGTCTGTAAAGCGGTATTAAGATCCATAATTTCACGCATAGGCAATGGAGAATCATCAATTGTTTTTAATGCTGTCTCCTCATTAAAACTCGTTTCAATTTCTGTTATTACTTCATCTGTTCTTGGACCTATCTCTTCAATAGAGAATATTGTATTTCAGATTGTGTTCGCAAGTCTTGCTCCAAGTTCTGTAAAAGTCTAACAGCCTCAGGCTTTAGATCTACAATGTTTAATTGTCTTTGCTCAGCAATAGGGAGGTTTAGTTTAATTGTGCTTAGTTTAAAAACTGTGTTGGGTCTGCCTTTGTAGTAACTCTTACACGGTCTCCTGCACTAGTCCTTATATACAAATGATCATTTTTTTCTTCAAAAATCGTTAGGATCAACTACTTCTGGTAGCTCTCGTCCTATGCTTCTATAGAACGATTCAATTCTTGCTTGCAATAGTTCTTGACGTTGCCTAGGGAGTGAAGAAGAACCTGCTCCCCTAAGTTCTTCACGCAATGAAGGACTTGGTTCTCTTTCATCTTCATCTTCTTCTTCAACAGGATCAATTGCGTCAAAATCTTCATCCATATTTATAATATTGTTTTTTCATTTTATAAAAAAAAATGAACTCATACGGCTGCGATCTTGATCCATACAGAAAAGCAAAAGAACCCAAGGGTGTAAAGGGCATAAGACAGACTGTAGACTGTGCTTGTCGTAAATAATACATCAACAGTTGAGCCTGGCCAAGAGTTTACAGTCGGGTTCCCTGATCGTGGTGCTGACGATGTTATAATGCCAGGCACAACTAAACTATCATTCAAAATAAATATTAATACAAAAGATCCTAATGCTACTGTTGTTGCTAACTAGGATAGGGCCATCATTAAATCTATGCTAATCAAACTGGAGGGCAGAGAAGTCTTCTCACTAAACAACGCAGATATTTGTACACTCTATTCTGACCTATGGCTACCCACAGAAGAAAGAAAAGACAAAGTTTATCAGGGTATCCAGGGCCCAAACGGCCTTAAACACAGGTTGAATGCGGAGGATGCAGAGGACAATAATAAAGACCAGGCAGTAGCATTAGCATTTGGCAACAGATTTTGTATCGCTCTAGATTTTGAACTGTTAAAGCGCGCATTAGCCATATTACCAAGGCGCACTAAGAGACAAACTTACTTATGAACTGATATTTTAATACTAGCGATTCTGTTATTCTATCTGAAGACCCTGAAGCCAAATACACAGTCAGAGACATCTCTATTGAGTTTGATGTTGTTACTCACCCTGAACGGGCTAGAACAGTCTTAAACCAGTATAAAACTAAGACAGTTATTTATTTTGAACGTGTTGTGCACCACATTACAGAGAACAAAAACAAGCAAGACACTGTCTGGAACATAGCTCTAAGTTATTCTCTCAATTCGTTAAAGGGAATTTTGTTGTTGTTTACTGAAGTCACACCCCCATTTCAAAGGAAATCTGAGGTATTTTATAATCCAAAAATTGAGCAGTTGTCTTGCACTGTAGACGGCAAGCCCGTTCAGCTGTATTCAGCCGGACTCTTACCTCACCAACACTTTGATGAAATAAGAAAATTGTTTGGTGGAGGTAGACAAAAACAGATTCTAAAGCTGATCTTGTGTGTAAAAAACTTCAACTTCGTGATGTAAGACTTGAAGATTATCTAACAAGAAAAATATGGCTGTGGCTGGCTGGATTTTAGATCTACATATGACAACACATTGCATGGAAGTGGAAGAAAGGAGGGGCAGACGGCATAAACATACAAATTAACAAGAAGGTAGAGGAGAAGGGCCAGTCACAAATGCACGTTTTTGTGGTTTGTGACGCTCAGTTAAACATTGAAGAAAACAGGCTAAAAGGAATAACCTATTAAAAACAGGCGGTCAGGCTACAATAAATAACCTATTAAAAACGGATGGATAATTTGAACTTTTTACCGAAAGACCCGCACTGTTCGCTTATTTTGCGGGATGACTGGCTGTGGGAAAACAGTCTTTATACTTGATTTGTTACAAACAATCTACAGGTTTCATTACGAGCACATTGTTATATTCTGCACAATCATTAAACATAACAAGTCTTACAAAGAAAGGCAGTTTGTTTGGACAGACGAGAATGTATTCTTAGTTGATCCCAGTAATAATCTGAGCGACTGTTTAGAACATTACTATAGACTATTTGAGGGAACTGAAACACTGTTTATTATTGATGACTGCTCAGCTGAGCAAGACATTGTTAAAAAAAAAGAAAACTCTGTCTAAGCTGGCCTTTAGTGGCCGCCACGCATTAGTTTCTGTTTGGCTTTTAACTCAAAAATACAATGCTGTCTTAACAGACTTTAGATCGCAGTTAAAATCAGTCATCTTATTCTATACTAAGGACAAGGACAGGTTTAAAGACTGTTTACGTGAAAACTATATAGGCCTAATCAGGGACAGGGATGAACTAAAAAAAAAAAATAAAAGAGCAGTTACAAAAATCTAAGCACGCTAAACTATGCTTACGGACTGACCCACCAGTTCGGTATGTTTGTTTGTTATGAATTGTTTGTTATAAATTGTTTGTTATAAATCTTTTACATTTAAAAAAGGTCTTGAGGACCTGAATCAAAAGTAGAGCTTTCTCCTAAGTGTGTTGCAGTAGAGCTAAAAGATCTAGCAGACACATCTGAGTTTGATCTAATAGGAGAGACAGGAATGTTTACGGATTTGAGTACACGGATGAAGGTGTTTACAAACGAACAGTAATTGAAGAAGAAAAAAAAAAACGGCCGCAACATCCTAAACTAGAACAGATAAGAAATCTAACGGCAGACGATTATGGCAAACACGAATACAAACTTTATAGGCGAGAGAAAAATTGGGAGTTGCTTCCTGAAATTGACTGGGATTTAAAGTTTAACTTACGAAGCCCCAATGTATACTTGATAAGAAGACAAATTTTAGAAACGCTTTAAACGCAGGACCCCTTCTTGTTAGCCTTGTCCCCAGGAACACAACAGAAAAAGCAGATTGTAATAAATAAATATGGGCGTGAATATGTGCTGCAGAGAAAGAGGCCCTTAGCTGAAGTGGGGGATGACACGGTTGGTTTAGAATTTTTACCCAAAATTACCATTGCCTGACACTGCATCTTTAATATTTGTTTTATTGATCATTCCAAGTGAGTCTGTTCCTAGTTTGCCAGAACATGTGTTAATCAGGGGGTGAACAATTAACGTCTGAAAACTTGGATGGACCTCTCAGGCTTGTTATTGCTATTACTAAAACGCGGATGAAATAAACACTTGTGTATCATCTGACAAAGTGGCTGTGAAGGTTGACAGAACCAAACTAACTATACTTGATTTTATTTTTTATTGAGTATGTTGATTTTATAACGTTTTACTCTGTTGGTGAAGTATTGTCAGAAGAGCTAATAAAACAATTATATACAAAATTAAACACAATTAAACAAATTAAGTTTGATTAAAAACGGACAACAGTTTAGGCTATACATTTTTAATTTTTGATTATTTTTGATTAAAAATGGACGAACAGGCTCATAAGTTTAGATTAAAGCGCATGACTGAACTTGAAGAGAAATAAAAAGTGACTTTAAAAAGTATAATGTTACTAGAAAAAAATATGCTAAAGCTTTGAATGCCCTCTCTTACATAATTACAGGCTCTAGTGTTGTATCTAGCTTAAGTACTGGGTCTAGTGTTGCTGTTTTAGCTACTGGAGTTGGCGGACCAGTGTCTATAGCATTAGGGAGTGTTGGTTTGGGTTTAGGTGCTGTGTCTGTGATTGTAAGTGCTGTTTTAAAAAAAGATTACACCCAAATTACAAAAGCACACTGCCATTGTAGCCCTAGCAACAGCAAAACTCTATTCATTAAAGTTAATAATAAGTAATACATTACTGGATGGAAATATTACAGATGAAGAATTTCAACGCGCCATGGCGGCGATGATTATAAACAACGAAAAATTGAACTTCAAAAGAAACGGAGAAAGACTTTTACTTCCCAACAGATAGACACTGAGACAATTAAACTAAACATTGCAAAGCAAACAAGCGATCAATTAAAACCAAATTAGTTAAACAAAAAATCATAAGTTAAACAAAAAATCATAAGTTAAAACAAAAAATTTTAAGTTAAAAAAAAAAATTATATTAAATAGCTTATGAATTTAAACTTTTTTTGCATTAAATTACAGGCACTGTGTTTGATGGGACAACCTGCAGCTTTTCACGAACAAAGGATCTTTTAGGGGCAGGCTTTTTAGAAGAGATAGTTTCTCTTAAATAATACACAAGAGGGTTTGTTTTCATAATTCTTTCAACTTCATACACGTCTACGCTCCATATAGGGTCTGTGGCTCTAATTCTAACATCACCCTCAGCCTCTCCGGAGCATACACGTATCTTACTTTTAATCCAAACGGCAAGAGTTTCGGATTGCCTTGAATGTCTGCAGTAATGCTAACCTTTTTTTAATTTGATTGCGTCCACTGGCTTAAGACCTGTTGCTTTAGATTCCTCATTGTTCATAGCACGTAAAGACTGCTGGCAACCTTCTAACCCATTCTGTGTTGTGAGTCCTATCCATAATCTCTCTGTAATACTGATAGGTAAACAGTCGTTCGGATAAATTCTTATTAAAGTTTTCTACTAGCGCCTGGGAGCGATGGATGCCTGGGATCCCCCTCTTAACTGTAACCTGGTGTTTTAAAAGCAGTTGGTTTACAGCCCCTTTAAACTCTTTTCCATCATCAACCTGAATCATCATAGGATACTTTAATGGGCCCCACATGTATATATTTGTTGTAAAGCCATAGCTACAGCAGTTGAGCTTTTATCTGTTAAAGGCTCAGCATCTTTATACCTTGAAGCCATGTCAACAACAACAGTCAGAGCATATTTAAACCTTTTTTCTTCTAACTTTGTCATAGGGAAGATACAACAAGTCCATCTGATGGGTGTCATTCGGAACTGAATTCAACAAATTTAGGCCTTATTATTCTTTTTGGCGTGGGTAAATATATTTGCCAAATTGCTTGTTTTGAAAGCCAGTCATTCGCTTCTGATTCAGGCACCCCAGCAGCTTTACTCAGTTTATTAATAGCAATCTTTCCTTTCCAATATCCTCCAGAGAATAATACATATTTTGTACTTTATATTGTACTTTGTATTGTCCATGTTCTAACCATATTTTTATTGCATATTTTTACACCAGAAAGCGTGCAACAAGATAGACTGAAGTCATACCAACTACAATGAAAGCTATCTCTGCAGCCTTCTGATCCTCAGATGGTTCATAAAAGTCAGACAGGTCTGGGGCTGGTAATGTTTGAAACTTCTTTCCAGTCACTAAGTAACGCTCATTCATTGCGTCATCAACGTCTGTAAATGTGTGAGCCGCATGTCCCTGTTCTTTTAACTTTTTATTAACAAAGTCTAAGTCAGCAATCCTCCGTTTCTCTTAAGCGTCTTGTGCCTTGGCTAAATCTTCCATTGCCTTGTTATGTCGTTCTCTCTCTTCATCGGACCGCAATTTACTAAACATAAAATTGCTGTCAGAGAATGCCAATGCATTAATAATAGCTCCTCCTACCATCAGAACCAATCCAGACATCTTTTATAAATGAATATTTTCTAGAATGATTTTTTTTGTTATGCACTAATATTTTCTGGGATAATTCCTGTTTAACAAGAAAGTCTTTTGACGCAATACCTGCAGTTATTACAACTACAACCTTACCAACATCTTCAGTGTCTAAACTTCCTAGGTCGGCCGGTCTCATCTTAAACGTATTTTTTCGTAACACACTATAACCTATACTAAGACCGCTGATTACGGTGGAGTGATAAATAGTATTAACAATCTTTGCAGTGCTCATGTTTTTTATTAACAACAACAAAAAAAAAAAAAAATATCATAATATGAAAGACTGTCTATATGCTTTTTAATCAATAAATCCTTCGTTGCTAAAGATAAAAATTAACATTATGATTAGTTTTGCCGAATCTTCTAACTTTCCCATGTTTGGCGGTTTTATTCTTAGCAAAACGTTTGCAAGAGATGCATAAACTATAACGCCAATAGCAGGCACTGCCTAATTAACCAGCGTTAAGCTCATGGTTTTTTTTTTTTAAAGTGTTTTTTTTTTTGTTTTAAAAAGCGTTTTGAAAATGGAGTTTGATGAGCTATTAAAGTTTGAGGAGCCAGCAGACCACTCAGCAGACATTCACCACAAAGAAAGGTTACACTCTTTGGCTGCGTGTGGAAAAACTAAACGGTATTTAGGCAGCGACTAAGTGTTGAACAGATTCAGAAATTGTCTACTTGAGACGTTGAGAAGTACTACGCCAGGTACGAAGCTCAGCTAGGATCCAAAATGGTTAGATCAGTGGGGTAGACAGTGATTAGTTTATATCTAAGTTAGTAGGTACGATGGTGTCAATTGCTTCAGAAGAAGACTTAAAATATGACAAGATCCTGTTTTAACCAGGTCACTAGAACCTCTAGCATGCGATATGTATTACAGATTGGGGACGCTGCTATGCCCATCATTATGGGATTAATTACTTTCAATCATATTAATTTTAATGCTATTAAAAAATAGCGATCCGGAGAAGACACAAGAGGAGGAGAATGCGGAGAAAACCGTGACCTTAGAGGAGAAGACTGTAACTCCACAGGAGAAGACTCCACAAGTAAGTAGTATTACTGTAAGTAGTGTTACTAAACCCAAACATCCTGGCCGTGTTGCGGCTGGTCAAAGGCTAGCTGAATGGAACAGACTACAAAAAGCAAACCAAGCAGCAGCAAACAAAAATTATTAGATAGTAATACAACATTGCCACCAGCACCACCGCCATCACCAACAACACCACCACCATTACAAACAAACTATAAGATGTATTATGTACTGGTATTTGTTGCTGGTGGGGGTTTCTTGGCATACAAATATCTAAAGCCATACTTAACAAACAAAGTTACAAAGGCCCACAAAAGCAATAAAAGAAAAAGCACAACCTGATGTATATCCATTTTTAATGAATTAGTTTTTAAATGTACTGTCAAGAACAAGTTTATTAGTTAAGAACAAGTTAAGATCAAGTTAAGTTAGTTATAACAAGTGCTTTCTTAGTTAAGTACAAGTTAAGTGCAAAGTCAGGTTAAGTTCTTAAGTCAAGTTCTAGTCGAGTACTTGTTAAGTTCTTAAGTCAAGTACTTGTCAAGTTCTTAAGTCAAGTTCTAGCCCAGACCATGTTCTAACCCAGTTAAGTTCTAAAGTTTAAAATTTTAAGTTCTAAAGCTTTTTGGTAGTTCTACAATGACCTATAGCATATGAACATTCAGGATTAACATTAATTCGTTTGTTATTATTAGAGGCTAATGATTTCTTGTTAACAGCAGCTGTATTTACTTGATGAAGAGTAGAGCGCAGATTAACATTTGTATGATGAAATACTTTGTCTTCAAGTAGAGCCTGTTTGTAGTTGTTATGTGTTAAATTTTCTTAACAACTTTTTTACTTATGCCCTTGGCTTTCTTCGTTACAGAGGTCTGGCTGGCAACGCTATACATCTAGGACCGCAGACCAACATATTCTTGTATGACTGTCCCATTAAGTTCGTCTTTAAACTTTCCAATCACTTTCTTGTTTACAGTTGAATGTAAAGGGCTGTCTTTTGGGTAGTCACATGTGTCATACCACCCATCAGCCCCTTTGGCTACTTCTGTTTCTAAACCTTTGTTAAAATCTTCAGTGGGATGTCTAGAATAAACGAATCAGTGTCTGTGTATAAGACTTTTGCTTCTGGGTACAGCGGTTTAAAGTAGTCATACAGAAATTCTAGCATTAACAACTTTGAGAGCTCTAACACAGTAAACCCAATAAACACTGGTTTGTCCAACTTTACACACATTTTCTTCATCATAATGCCAAACAAACTGGAGTTAAATTGTCTAAAGTTTTGGTAGGTAGGTTTAGAGACTAATTTAATTGCTTGTTTTTCTTTTGTAACCAATCTCACATCTTTACGTTTGTGTGGGTTCTCCATCGTCTTGCCAAAACAACTGTTGTTCATTAGTTTAAAAAAAGTGTTTTTCTGAAGCGTCTGAAGTTCTAAAATCGGTGTTCTTCATGATGTATGGTTTCATAAAGGGCTCTTGTTAAAAGTAATTATTATGTGAACGGCAGTAAGTTTTAATCCATGTCTTAAGTAAAACTGTAGCAGTCTGTAATGACAAACATACTTAGTCTTGTTACAAAGATGAGGCACAAGTTTAGGCAGTTCTGTGAGGGACAATTTTAATCTTCCTGCAGCTAGAGGATAATCATTATGGAGGTCATACAATTCTTCAGGATATTCTAAGTCTACTTCTAAGATTACTCCTATTGGATGGTCGGGTGTAAGCTTTGACAATGTATTAACCAGCTATTAACGTCATGAGGTCCTGTATACATTGTAAAGTTTCTTAGTGGCAGTGTCTGGCTCATGGCCCATCCATACAAATTGTTAGCGTCTAAACACATTAAATAGTTAGATGGTTTAGTTGGGTCATAGTCATCTAAATACTTATTGTTGGCTTTGCAGTAATGATGCGAGGCCATACTAATGCCACCCCTCAAACCACGTTCAATCATCTGGAGTGTAGCCAGATCAGATATTAAGTCAATCTCGATGTTTGTAAACTTTAAGAAGGCGTCCCAAGAGAGGCCTGGGCAGAGATGTAATGTGATGAGTCTAGGCTGTAATGTTTCATGCATATAGATCTGTATTTTTCAAACACATCTGCCAATAAACAAACACAAACGTCAGCCATTAAATATTGATCGTGATAATCACCCATTGTTTGACAGTGTATTTCTTTCCAGGCTTTCGGTGCGTATTCATAGTCAGAGTCAGTTATGCCTTTGCCTGTAAGACGGCTGTAAAAGTCTTCTTTAGAAGGCAGCGCTGGCTCATCAAACCTTTCCCACAAGTCCATGTATTCATAAGGGTAAACGCCTTTACGTACTAAAGATGGGTCAAAATATTTTTTAGTGATTGGATAGTCATGTGGTGATTCTGCTAATTTCTTTAAAGTCCCCATCAGATGTTGAGCAGAGTCATAAAAGGATAAGCAGTCAAGGATGAAGGTCATATACTTTTCTGAAGACTGTGCAATGCATCTAACACTCTTATATTCAGAAATCACTGCTTTGCGTAATAAAATGAGAATCATAGCCTCGTAAGTCATGACAGAAGATGGGCAGTTTCCAAACTTAAGCTGAAGATTGCAACTGCTGTGTGCTGCCCCTCTAAATTTGTCAGTAATGTGATCATGGCCTCTTACTGTTGCAGCCCTGACGGAGGCAGCCCTTGCTGTTGGGATTGTTTCAGTGTTAGGTGTTAGCTCTAAGCCACAAATCCAACAGTGAGTGGCTGATTTATAGCGTTTCTTCGTCTTCAGGAGTCATAATAAAGTTTGAGAGATTTAGCTGATTAGAAAAGTTATTGCGAACTTGTTTCATGTGTTGTAAAAATTTGCTGGCTGCGTTGGGGCCTCTGTAAATGTCTGGTTTTGTGTGTTGTCCATCTGACATAACAACAATAAAAGCATGAGAACAAATCTGATGATTGGTTAATAAGGCTGTTTTGGGTTGTTCTAATTCTTGTGGGCCATAGTACTGTGGCAAGATTGATTCAAAATCAGCATAAACCACGTATAGGTTCATCTGCATTTTGCATACATTTAAAAAAAAACTAACTTTAGACCCTGGTGGAGGTGTAAGAAGTTAAGTTACACATTCTACAGAACTTTTACAGTGGCTTCTATGTTTGACAGCTGCGTCTATAGATGGGATTCTAACCAAACACCTTCTACAAACTTCTTGTTTAGATGTATCCTTTGTAGTATAGGCTAACAGTCTGCTCATTGCTCTGATAAATACATAGTGGCTACCTGATCCTTGTGTAGACAGTATCGAGTCTACATGATTCTTAAGTGAGTCACCAAAAGTAGGGGCTTTAGGAGAGATCCTTAGAGGCATAGATTGTCTGCTACAGGCCATGTATATACATTTACAGTTATTGGTAGGGTTTGTTCTTCAAACTGACTTGTACTTTCTATACTGACTGGGAAGTTTATGCCATTAAAGTTCAGCTCTTGTATATATTGTTCATACTTAGAGACTCTGTTTGCATGCTTTACAACTGGATGTAAATGCGCGAAAACGCACCACATGAAACACAAGTCGTCAGAATTTTGTATGTTAAGACTGCTCGTTTTGACACTAATTCATCTGGGAGAGGAAGGTAAGAATTGCCAACTATAGGATAGTATTTGTTTGTTTTAATCTGATTTCAAGGACTGTTCCTTCAGACCAGCCAGAGCCGCGTAATGTTGCCTCTTCAGAGGCGTTTTTTAAACTGTGTGATCATGTAATCAGCCCACTCAGATTAAGGTCGTTATAACTAATTACTTCTTTCTGTTTAGTTGAAACCCAGACTTGCATGTTATTATTACTGGGGGTTACATAATCAATCAGAATGGTTAACAACACTTTTAATGACGGCTTGATTTGAAGAGTCTCTGGGATTTTACTTATAGCATGTGTCACGCTTTCATGAATGTTTCCGGGGTTAATAATATCCATGTCTACTTCACTAAACATATTACCTAGTTGTTCATCATCGTCAAATGTCTCCTCCAACGTATATAGTTGCTTGTGGGCTTCATTTTTTTAACCCAGAATATATAGTTAATACAAAAAAATAATTAAAAACAAATTAAAAAATAAATTAAAAATAAATAAATTCAGTGGGCGTTGTGTTATTTTGTTATTATTCGTTTAAATTTGATGTTAGTCGTAAAACTTGATCAGGGTTAAAGTGAATAGTTACTCCTTCAGGGTCAGTAGAAACAGACAGATTAGCTTCTTCAGGGGCCATATTATCAAGTAAATGGCAAGCAACTTTATACCCGGTTGGGGCCAAGAATCTGGGATTGTGCTGATGGCGTGCGTTACACTTTCCGTTATATCTATGTATTAAAAAGATCTGTGATTACTTCTTCAAACATATTCTTTAACACTTCTCTATCAACCGACTCCAATATGTAGTCTATGTCTATAAGCTCTCTAACTACTTCGGGCTTCATTTTTTAACCCGGATTAAAAACATCAATTAAAAAAAAAATTAGTAATCCATTCCTCTTGTTTTGCAAGAGAGAAAGGGTGAGGTTAATTTTACACTTTTTTTTATACTGATTTATATGCCAGAGAGAATGTCAAAATCTTCTTTGAGGCTCGCCCATTTTATTTTGCCCACAAATCCCCCTTTAAGACATTAAGTTCTTCAAGTTTAGGGGGGGTGGGTGGGTTTGTGTAATAACTTTTTTGCGACAAAAAGGTGGGGTTTTTTGGGGGGGATTTTGTGTTGTTTTTTTTTTGTAAAAGAGTGTCTTTTTAGCAAAAACGGCAATAAATTGAAGAGATTATTGTTAAAAAGTGGGGTTTGCGGGCAAAATAAAAATGGGTGGGCCCTCAAAGAAGATTTTGACATTCTCTGGACTATATTGGGAGAAACTGGTCGGCCTTTGAAAACAAGGCTAAATGAACACACTACAAAAACTTCTTCTGCATAATATGAACATCTGACAGCAACAACCCACCATACCAACAAGTTGCAGCTGAATCACAGTTCACAAAAAGGAAAGTGAAAGAAGCAATAGAAATCAGGGAGAGAAAACCAAGTTTGAACAGAGACTGTGGTATGACCTGTCCCCCATTTACAAGAGTGTGCTGAACACCTATCACTCTACCAGTGAGGACAACTCAGAGAACACCAACACCCACCACAACTACCAGTCAGTCGGGGCTGATGAAGACCAGCAGTAGCTGGCCGAAAATTTCCTTAAGGCCTTAGGTAATTTTTTTTATTAGACACCTGAGTCAGAACACACGGAAACATGAGTAACCCGGAGTCGGAAAGTGTTTTTGCTCAAAGTTATTTTCGTATTTAATTCATTGGACAAAGTACAAAGAACCGGTCACATCGATTTTAGGGGGGGGGGGGGGGGGGGGGGGGGGGGGGGGGGGGGGGGGGGGGGGGGGGGGGGGGGGGGGGGGGGGGGTTACGTTACACATATTGTCTGTCTATAAGGGAAACGTCGACCAAAGGGTCATTAGGAAGACCGATATGAAATATAGCTTATAGAATTACATTGTCATCTTGTTAAATTGAAACCACTCTTAAATGCGCGATGGATGCTGTGCACCACATGTATGAATTTTTATTGTTTGTAATTATAGCTCAATCGATGACACATGGCCTTTTCAGGGTTGTCACCTGTCCTGGAGAGGAAATCCCGTCCTGCAAAAAACGACTATGTATGATTTTTTTTCCCTGCGTACGCAGGCTGAAACTCCTGCGGACACTCCCCGTAAAGACAGGCAAGGATTAATCCCATCTACCCAACAAAGGGAGTGGACTTTCGTGTGTAAGGCCGTTTTTTTTGTCCCGCCATTAAGGCAGCCATACTCCAGCTTCGAGTAAGGTGCATGCTATATGTAACGTGTAAACTGGCCTTCTCTTCCGAAAGTTGATGATGGGATTTTACGTGTGTGCAAGATGCTATGCGTGCATTTACACACGGAACCTCGGTTTATAGTGTCATTCGACGGACTGTATGGGAAATGGAGTCAGAACCAATGTTAACTCCGAGAGGAAAATCCCCCTGTACCGAAAAGGCCCGGCGGAGATTCGAACCCAAGATCACCAAGATTACGAGTCTGACGCTCTACCACTGAGCTATTTCGGTCCCTATATGTGTGATAAAACAAGGCCATGCCCAGTGCCCACATTTTGCAAGCATAATTAAAGAACCAATGAACAACATTTGGACATGAAAAATAAAATCGTGTACAAAGTTACTTGGCCAAACAAGCATTCAGATTAAACAGTAATGGTGTCTTGTGTGTATATCATCACTACATATATGCCAAGTCACGACAGAAGTCCTGCACGATATAGAAAGTTAATTGGAAAAAAAAAAAAAAAAAAAAGTGTAAAATCTAGTTCATGGTTGCAGTATACTAAACATGTACCGAATCTTAATCTCATTTTATCATCGTTCCATATGCTGTACCTACTGTTTCATTGTTTTCCATGACGACTGTTTCTCGCCACGTGTTGTGGAATCCAGGATTTTCCTGCGCCAATTAATGCGACAGTCAGGCTCTTTGGATGATTGCGATCTGGTTATGCCTGAAATCATTTTTACGCTTTTTTTGTGTGAAATAAAGCCAAGTATTGTCGTTTGAAGCCTATGCTTTGTTTTCTCTTCTTCTCACGAAAAATATCTCTGGGTCGGAACTTAAGCGTCACCGGGGTTGGTCCATAACTGGCATTAGCGACGCCGAACATTGCTTTAGGGTTAGTGTGTGTGTGTGTGTGTGTGTGTGTGTGTGTGTGTGTGTGTGTGTGTGTGTGTGTGTGTTTGATGTGCTTTGTGCTTGTGTGTGTATATATATATATATATATGTGTGTGTGTGTGTGTGTGTGTGTGTGTGTGTGTGTGTGTGTGTGTGTGTGTGTGTGTGTGTGCGCGCGCGCGCGCGCGTGTGTGTGTGTGTGTGTGTACATGAACTTATGCACACGTCCAGGGTCACTACGAGGACGAACAGAACCAGGATCTCCGAGGCTTCTACCTGACCAGCGCCATAGCCTTCATCACGATCAATTTGCTGGGGATCGCTTTCCTGGGGGACCACCGGGACCCTGAGGTGGCTCCTTTGATCACATCCGGGTATGTGTGATGCCCTCACTCTTGGTTTATCTTCCCCACCCCATTCCCCCACCCCCCTGTCGCCATGTAATGTGCATGATGGTGATGAGGAAAAGAGTTGCTGATGCGGCTATTTCTAAGTCCCCCACCCCACCCCTCCGTCCCTATCCCTTTGCAATATTGGTGATAGCAGTGAAAAATAAAGTTGCTAATACGGTAATTCTTATGAGGGCTGCATGTAAAAGGGCCGTATTTCCGTTTTCAGAAATTCGACAAAAAAAGCATTTTAAAACGTTTGGAAGATTGGAGCAACACATTAGAACGTGTTGGAAGTTAACTGTTGGAGAACTAATTCTTTTCTTTTTGGTTTGCTAGTACCTTTTCTTTGTATTACCACTTGATATCATCTATCCAACCCTGACACGGTCAAATACGCATGACACATGCACGCGCGCACGCAGATAGATGGATCAAAGATCAGCAGGTAGATAGGTAGGAAGACGCCGACAAAAGATCTGACACGTATACATACACGCACACGACAGATAGACAGAGGTGTAGATCTCTTTCTTTCCCTCCCTCCATAGACTAGAGATGTAGATCTCTCTCTCTCTCTCTCTCTCTCTCTCTCTCTCTCTCTCTCTCTCTCTCTCTCTCTCTCAAAGTGATGGACTAAAATTTGTCTACACATCAAAAGGTGACCGCTGATAGACACGAGCTTTGGGGGCCGGTGACTTAGGATAAAAATCCACAAGGATTACAAACGAATTTTCAGAAAATCCCCCTTTGAAAACATTAAACACTACACAAGTAAAGTTGACAAAACAAAGGACATCATTTCAGCAAGACGATCCATACAAATAGATCACAGGACAAAACACGATGCATTTCGACCACTTGGGCCTTCTTCAGGCAAAAACAAAACAACATTTAGGACAGTGAAAACGAAGAACGAGGAACCACTTATCTTCTCATATTCGGCACAAATGGTTAGCATGGCCAAATTCATAACAATCATTCTGCGCCGAATATTAGAAGGTGTGGATGCTCGTTCTTCGTTTTCATATTTGCTGTTTGTTTTTGTCTGAAGAAGACCCAAAGCTCGAAATGCATCGTGTTTTGTCCTGTAATCTTTTCTCTGTATTTTCTTCTGGGATAATATCCTTTCTTTTTTCAAATTTTCAAATTTAGTAGTGTTTGGTGTTTTCAACAAGGGACTTTCTAAACATCCGTTTGTAATGCCTGTGAATTTTTGTCCCAAGCCACTGCTTCCATCTTCCTTCTTTCTTTTTACAATTTGTTTCAATTTCCGCCCTCAGTCACGTCGCTTCCAAATTACTCAAGTAGCCTGAAGGGCTTAAGGTTGATGCGAGACATAGAGAAGTGTGTGTGTGTGTGTGTGGAGAATGGCCGCCAGAAGGAAATGACAGAGGGGATTATGGGAGAGGAAAAACGATTATGGGGGGGGTGGCGGGGGGGGGGGGGGGGGGGGGGGGGTTGCGTGGAGGGAGGGGAGGAGTGAGGCAATGGGGTTGTGTAGTTAGTTTAGTGGGGTGGTGTGGTATATGTGACGGTTGTGGTTAAGATGGATTGATAAGCACCTTTGGTTGGTTTTTTGAAAACTCAACCAAACATACTATGGTATCGCACACCAGCCTTTTTCTGGGATAGCATTCTTCTTAAAACCGAAAAAGGCAGAGGAGTAAGTTACCACTTTCCGCGGTCACTGAGGAGAAACAATCAGGTTTCGAAATACCGGTATCTGACAAGGAGTTATATGTTAGTGAGTTTCCTCCCTATTGGAGAGTGCCTCCTCCTTGGAGACTATAAGCTTGCTGAAGACTCATTTGAGAAGCATTTATTATTTCCCCATTCACCTTCCCAAGCACGTACTGTTAGTTAGGCAGAAATTAACCGCCACTGCAGATATGAATGCTTATCTCCCCCTATTTCTTCACTCTAAGACATAAGAAGCAAGTTTTGTTTTATAATTGAATATTTGAGGTGGTAGTGGTTATGTGTAGGTAGTTGTGAAAGGCGTAGGTAATGTTAATAAGGAGGGGAAGGGGATGGGAGATTAATGGGTGATAAAAAAGGGTAATTGGGAGGGAGGGGGGTAGGGTTTGGGGGAGAGGGGGGGGGGGGGCAAGAGAAGGAGAGAGCTCATATATCTCCATCCACTATGAGGTGGGGGGTGGGTGTGGGAGGTTCATACAAATAGTGCTGTTGAAAAAGTAAACAATGCTGTGGGATGATGTTTATTGTAACAGGTGAAATAATGTGTTGGCATTAATATGCTGATGTTGGTTGAGAAAAGATAGCAATGCTCAATGAGAAACAGGGTATCATGTGTTTACAAACCATATAAAAAAAAACCAATGACATACCAATCTACGTAAATATCAAAAGCAACTACCCACCATCTATACTAAAAACAATACCCAATGGTATAACAAGAGACTATCCAACCTGTCACGCAATGAAAGAGTATTCAACAATGCAGCAGCAGAAATACCAAGAAGCGTTGCAAAAAAGTGGTTACAATTACAAACTGCAATACAGCCCAAACAGCAACACGAACAGAAATGAGAAAAAAAAACAAACGTAGGAAAAGAATTTTTTAAAATCTTGACAACGTCATTCCCAAAAGAACGCAAACTGTTCAAAATATTCAACAAAAACACTATTAAACTATCATACTCATGTATGCCCTACCTTAAAAAACATAATTGATTCATCTAACAAAATGAAAAGCAACACAACAAAGAAGGGTGATGAAAGGACATCTTGCAATTGCACTTAAAAAAAGAACAGTGCACCCTAAGCAACAAATGTCTTTACAATAATATTGTACACCAAGCCACGGTAACATCAGAAAATGAAACAGAAACAGATATAGGTATTACTGAAAACTACTTCAAAACCAGATACGCAAACCATAAACAATCATTCAAAAAAGAAAAATACAAATCCCAAACAAAACTGAGTAAATACATCTGGAGACTTAAAGATAAAAAAAAATAGGCTACAGCATATCATGGAAATCATAGAAAAAACAACACCATACAACAATATTTCAAAAAATGCAACTTATGCTCCACAGAAAAAATGGTTAATACTATGTAAACCCCACCTAGCAACTTTGAACACAAAAGTAGAAATAGTAAATAATTGCAGGCACAAATGGAAATCTTTGTCAGCGAACTCTACCTGAACAGACCCCAGCAAGAACCACAGACCACACGTGCAATGAATGAGATTGACCCACATATGCAGAAATGAAATCAGGACCCGCACGCTATATAAGACCGACAGCGTGCGGCCCCCCCCCCCCCCCCCCCCCCCCCCCCCCCCCAATATCCTGACGAGAGCGAGAAGCTCGAAACAAACCTGTTGGTTTTTAATACTTCATTTTAATAACATATTTTAACAGATGTTGCTCCATAGACGGTTGAGCTTTTTTTTTTTTTTTTTTTAATTTGGAAGGACATTTTATATTGTTTCGTGATATATATATATATATATATATATATATATATATATATACATATACATATATGTGTGTGTGCGTGTGTGAATATGTGTGACAACTTTCCACAGTAAGTCTCATTGCCATCATAACTCACCCAGAATACTGTTTTTTTTTTTTTTTCCTTGCAATGAAGGTTATATTTCCATTCCATACACATGTTACATCAACAATGCACACATTATTCAATACATTTACATATAATGTTTAACTAGAGCTGTCAAGATCATACAAAAGTGTCATAATTGGTGAATTTCAACATAAATGTATTACTCTATATCAATTATTATTAGATGAAATATTGAAAAGCTGCAAGGGTATATACCAATTACAATATATATAAACAGAGTCTATGAAAAGAAAAGAGAAAAAAAAAAAAAACGAACAAGGGAGGGAACCAATAGCCCCCCACACCACACCCCTGAAAGGGCGGGTGCATGGTGCCTGGGGCCTGGTGGGATAGGAGAAAAAAAAACAGAAGCAAAACAAAACAAAAACAAATTCATGCTTATAAAGTATTGTTCGCTCAAATTTCATGGCGTATGTGTCGATACATTACAGGAGCATCGGGTGTATTTCGTTTTTTGTGTGTGTGTGTGTGTGTCTTTAAACATTTACAGCGTTTCATGTCAACAATGAAAAATTGTTATAGTGTTTCGCATAGAGCAAGGTAGGGTAGCGAATTTTTCAAAAAGACATGATAACGCATTTCTGTCATATGTGCATGCTTTTCTATATTGTACCTAAGCTTAAGTTCAGCTTTAAAAGCTGACAATCTGGGTTTAACACTATTAATTCTGCAATTGTAAACAAAATATTTCGCCCCAATAAAATGAGATCAAATGATTGGTCTGTTTTTGTGTTTTCATCGGTTCCAAACAAAACCAGCTCAACATTAAATGACAATCTAATACTATTTCCCCCCTTTGTTTTCATGTAGTTTTCAAATTCTTTCCAGAATTCTTGTAAAGTAGTACAGTACCACAAATAATGATGTATACTGTCTCTCTCCATTTGACAAAAACTGCATCTATCGCTATCCCTCAAAACCCATTCTGTTTAGTATGATATTGGATACAAGAATTCTATGACAAATTTTTAATTGGAACTACCTGAATTTTTTTTTTTTATTGTTCTTGCAATTTTCAATACGGTTTCCCAGTCTACTGCGGTATGTAGCTTTGAGTTCCCAACTCACAAAAGACTTAATATCAAGTACATATGATTTATCGAGAAGTATATTATAGTAAATCTTAGCTCCTTTACTGACACTTGTTATAATTTTGAGTAACTTGCAATTTTCATTCTTGTAATTATTTTCAAATTTTATGTTTCTTTTCCTTGCATATTCGTTTACTGCACGGACACATCCAAAATAGTGTAGAGGATTTAAATGACTCCCCACCTTTGTTGTAATAGCTTCATAACTTTAAAAAAAATTGCCATTTTCGTCGATCATATCCCCTACGTAGAATATACCTTTCTCTACCCATAGTTTGTAGAAAAATGGTAATGGTTAATTTTGAATTTATCATATAAAAGATATGTTCTGAAATAATTTCTTCGTTGTTATCTAAATCTACATGAATGCTCAGACTGTCATATGACTTTAATCGTCTTTCCAAAAAGTTGTTGCATTTACTGTACATGAGTCTCTTTGATCCAAATACTGTTTACATGTGGTACCCCCCCCCTTCCCGTTTTGTGTGTGTGTGTGTGTGTGTGTGTGTGTGTGTGTGTGTGTGTGTGTGTGTGCAACACATGATACCCTGTTTCTCATTGAGCATTGCTATCTTTTCTCAACCAACATCAGCATATTAATGCCAACACATTATTTCACCTGTTACAATAAACATCATCCCACAGCATTGTTTACTTTTTCAACAGCACTATTTGTATCAACCTCCCACTCCCCCCCACCTCACAGTGGATGGAGATATATGAGCTCCCACTCCCCACCTCACAGTGGATGGAGATATATGAGCTCTCCTTCTCTGGCCCCCCCCCCCCCCACACACACACACACACACACTACCCTCCTCCCCACCCCCACACCCTTTTTTTTTCTTTTCCCCAACCCCCCCCCCCCCCCCCCCCCGCCTCCCAATTATACCTTATCTTCCATTAATCTCCCATCCCCTTCCCTCCCTTATTTACATTACCTAACGCCTTTCACAACTACCTACACATAACCACTACCACCTCCAACATCACCCAGCGAAATCATTTATCTATCTTATTCACTTAATTTTTTTTTTTATAACAGTTACTGTCATTTTATTTTTCTACTTATTTATTATAATTACTAGCACTATCATTATTATCATTACTATCTCCTCTCTTTCTCTCTATTATATATATATATATTTTTTTGTTATATATATATATATATATATATATATATATATATGTATGTATATCTCCCCCCCCCCCCCCCCCCCCCCCCCCCTTTAGCATTATTATCAATCCATCTTAACCACAACCGTCACATATACCACACCACACCCACTAACTAACTACACAACCCCATTGCCTCACTCCTCCCCTCCCTCCACGCACCACCCCCCCCCCCCCCCCCTCCTTTTCCTCTCCCATAATCCCCTCTGTCATTTCTTTCTGGCGGCCATTCTCCACATGGACATCAGATAAGTCTCTCTTCGTTCTTTCTTTGTACTGTCCTAAATGTTAAATGTGATCTATGTTTTTGCTTGAAGAAAACCCAAGAGGTCGAAATGCGTCGTGTCTTGTCCTGTGCTTTGTTTGTCAATGTCCTTGGCGGTAACTAACCCCCTTTCTTTCAAAATTTTGCTTCTTTCTCTGCCTTTAATCGCTCCATTTTGAAACTTCATTCTCTTCATTGTCATGCTTTGTAGATATTTTTTTCATACAAGTATTCTTTCGATGCCCAGTCAGACAAAGAGTGTCTGGTTGCCTTGTCTGGCTCTATATATCAAAATGTATTAAAGTTGGAAGGGCATTGCAGCGCACGCAGCTCTTTGCCAAGGTCCAATCAATTCTTTAATGAAAGATTTTTTGCCGAGAGATATAGTTGTTGGTGTGGAATTGGAGAGTTACTTCCCATGTATTTTGCAATAGAATATGGAACACGCATCATTTTTTTTCTAGTTAACAGTTATATAGAATAAATCACTTCGCGAACTGACTGAAAGACTTGCTTCCTAAATATTTTGTAGCAGGATATAGCAAACGTAATTCTAGTGAATTTTGTCATGGCAACGTTTATACGAAATAAATCACTTCGAAAATGGTTAGCTTGTCTGGAACAGTCACTTCATAGCTGTTTGATCCGCATCAACACTACGAATCGACATCAATATTTGATGGGTTAGTCCTCAGACCACTGTCGTTCCACCAAGTCTGGCTGAAATTGGTTCAACAGTTGCTGTTTTATATTTTTTTAACCTTTTTTTTTGCCTGATCTTACTGCCAGACAAGCAAACCAAGGAACGAATGTGGGCAAATCATAAACTTCACAGAGAGGTAAATAGAACTGAAGGAAAACTGTTTTTTTTTTTTTTTTTTTTTTTTTTTTTTTTTTTGCTCGTTTCTTCTTATTACCAACTGCAGGACTAACCTTCGATTCGAGAATATTTTAACACAGACAATATATCAGTCTGGTCTAAGTATGCAGTGTATTCAAATTTGATGACTGTTTGTTTACATCCATCGGAATAAGCCTATACTTTTGAGGGAACTTCTTCTCGCGTTTCTGCGAAAATCATGAAGCAAGCGAAAGGATGCTCTCTGACGTCTGTGAAGTCCTTTTTGTAGGGTTTCATTTGAAAACTAGTCGATACTCAAGAGTTGTATCCCTTTTGTTATTTGTTTGTATATCTGTCTGCTTGTCCATTTGTCCGTCTCTCCCTCTCTCTCTCTCTCTCTCTCTCTCTCTCTCTCTTTCTCTCTGTGTGTGTGTGTGTGTGTGTGTGTGTGTGTGTGTGTGTGTGTGTGTAACCGTTAGGATTTATTTCATTTTACTTACACGCAAGGATTCATGCACACACACACACACACAATGTGGAGAGAGAGAGAGGAGAGAGAGAGAGAGAGAGAGAGAGAGAGAGAGAGAGAGAGAGAGAGAGAGAGAGAGAGAGAATGGAAACGTTTTATTCAGTCTAGGTCACAAACCCTTCTGAAGGAGGAATTCTTTATACAATGACGTTTTGACGATGGACATAAAAAGCGCATCAACATATTGACAACAGAGTTCTAACATTTTGATTTTAACGAAAGAACAGTATAGGTGCATGCGATCAACATCAGCGTTCAGTTTCTTTATCTGTACTAGCACGACGACTTTAAAAGGCTTTGTAAAGATACAAGCATAAATTGTTCAGTATTATGCTGTTACTATTTGTCATCAATTAAATCACATGGAATAAACATGGGTTTGCATAAAACTTACGCGGAATGTACTTTTGCCTAAGATCACAGAGTTTAGGACAGCAAAGCAGAATAAATACTTCATCTTCTTGCATTTCGTTTGCACAGTTGGCATATCAAAGAATTTTTTTAACCTTTCTTAGTCCTGTCACGATGAATTACAATATCTGTTAATCCGACTTTAATTTTCGTTAATTGATATTTGAGATATCTGTCAATGTCATTAAAAAGATACTTTCACAGTTCCTGTTTACCGTAAAAATTCTTTACTCAGATAATCGGTCACTGTCTTGAACAATTTATGTACATTCCAGTTCTGCCAAGGCCAATCTATAAGTCTTTGGAGAGAGAGAGAGAGAGAGAGAGAGAGAGAGAGAGAGGGGGCAAGCACCAATCTCTCTCCCCCTCACCTCCCCCCTCCTTCTTATCCTGGCTCCTACCCCTCTTTCCCCTTTCTCCCACTCAATCCCACCCCAACGCATGTACTTTAAAACCTGTCCACCGGGCGGATTCTACACGCATAATGTTGTTACACGACCTCTGTCAACGTATGTCACGTGCAGGTCCAAGGGCAACTTGGTGGAAAATGAACAAGGAGTTGAAATTGACCCACAGGAGGTCACAGGTGACTTGAGGGACATCAACCCGGATGTGGGTGAGGAGGATCTGACGGGTTTGAGGCTGATCCGGAAGTTCAACTTCCACCTTCTGGTGTGGCCCTTCGTCTTCTGTGCCAGTCTCCAGGTTACATTTCAGGTAGCAGGTCGTAACTTCCTGTTTTTCTCGAATATAACAGACACTCCTCAGATAAAGACCTATACATATACCCCCCCCCCCCCCCCGCCCCCATGCCTTCCTCTCAAATTTGTCCCCCCTCCCCCCCCCTCTTTTTTTTCTGTGGGAACGCCATGGGGTCTTTCACTTGAGTTTGTATCTTCTTCTTTTGTGGAAATTCTACTCTATTTTGACTCCGCTTCTTTACTATCCCTTTCCCCCCGTCTCTCTCTGTCTCTGTCTCGCTGTGTCTGTCTGTCTGTCTGTCTGTCTCTGACTATATTTGTCGACTATGTTTTGCAGTCTTCGTTGTCCGTTCGTTTTCAAGAAAGTTTTTACCCTTGATTTCTCTTCGTCTCCTTGGATACCGAGAATCTCTTTGTGTGCATTGTATTTTTGGTCCATCTGGTTCATCATTTTTCTGCGTGCATTGTATTTCTGGTCCATCTGGTTCATCATTTTTAAGTCCCAGTCTTTGATGTTGCCTTTTTGAAAAGAAAATCTTTACCGTCTTACAATATTTTTCATAGTCCGTGTGGCCTGCTAACATAACTCTGTCCTCGAAAGGTGTAACCAGCGCATCGGAATAATTCATCGGTCAGACATTTGCTAAGTGTAGGCCATCGCGACCTCCACCACCCGATACAGGACACCCCATACAGTGTGTCTGTGCCTCTGGCATGCAATGAAATCGCCGAATACGTTCCAAAGTTTCAGGCTAAGGGTAGCAACACGCAACAGAATGTTTGAACGCAAGTACGTATACATCAACTTCGAGTGCATAAATTCTGATGACTGTTGCGAGATCTTGAACTTCGGCCAAACTCTGGAATGTTGCGTTTGAAATGTGCCTTTCTCAGTAGTGTGTAAGACACTGCGTTTTGACGAGGGTTTCCCTCTGCGTGTGTTTTCAGTACTGAACGAAGTTTGTGTGAGGGATCTCAGTCTTATACTTCATAAAAACAACAGAAAAAGAGCATCATGAAGAATCCTTCAAAGCGGTTAGAGAGAAAGAATTTGCTTAGTTACAAAACTGTGTAGCATCCGAGACAAAGTAAGCTGTGCGCACTCAGTCCGAAAAGGTAAAATGCCTTCGACACCAGGGCATCGAAATTTCAACCATCGGCTTCGGCAAAGTTTTGGGCTATTTTTATAACGGATAAAAAGTTCAAGTTGAGGTTTAATTCACTTTGAGAAAAACATTTTCGGGCGGTACGTTTGTCCCTAAAAACAAAAGCATGGGAAGCAATACGACTCTTTCCTTATTGGTGTATTAATTGATGCACTTTTCCTGATTAAGAAAAAAAACAGCCCTTGAGCCATAGTCTTTGTGGACTCACAGATTAGCAGATATGGTGTAGTGGAATCGAAATTATAAAGGAGATGCGGTAATTAGGGACAACGTTGTCATTCTGGTTTTATCATCCTGACATAATCGTGATTCGTGATCCTAAATTCCTAGACCTTTGTTGTTTTTTAACAGTAAAAAGCTTCAGTTGATCAAACATGAAGATCGATTCATTCAGTCAGTGACCCACGAGTGCTCGCTCGCCAGAAATAAGATGGCGTTCCAAACTGACTGGATTTGACGAACCCATGAAACAAACCTTTCACGACGTGGCAAGATGGCGTCCCAAGAACGCACCCAATGAATCTCTGAACAAGATGTCGCTCTGTAATACTTCCGTAATTCACGGAAACCGCCATCGAGTGGTGTCAAAGCCTCTGCAGATGGCACGGTTGCTCCAGTGAGTTCCGAGACAGGAAACGGAACTAGGAATTCATCCAGCTATGATGATCGGGTCATTTCCGATTTCAGCAGCCTGAATTCTGGATTCTTTTTTTTTTCAATGAACGCTTTTCAGCATTTAAGAATGACAGCCACCCCCACCCTCCACGATCAGTTACTACATTGCGATGACACGTCTCCCGATTGGTTGGTGGTTTTCTTTTTGAAGGTTTCCTTTTTTTTTTTTACAATTCGTTCTTTCTGATTTAGACCCGTCCAGTGCATAACGTTAATGTGTTTGTCAGGCATCTGTTAATTACATCTCGTCCGTGAAACACACTCTCCCGAATCTGTTCTTATTTCCTTATCCGTTCGCATTTCTTATCTCTTGTTATTTCTTTAGCCACTTCCACTTATCTAGCTGTGACCTTTTCACTCTGTAGTAGATTGTGTAGCGTACGTGAACTGGTACGCGTGCAGTCATTGACACCTACTTAATGAAACTGAAGCTGAGATGCTGTGTCGTAAACTGAAACTGAGATGCTATGTCGTGAGATGCACGTGTCGTCTTGTGGCTATAATAAAGGCTGAATTTAGTGGAGAGTTTTTTTTTATTCCTCCTAGTCCTTCGATTGAGGCTTTAAAGCTAAAGGCACGTGCGTGAACAGACGCATCAGCAAAGTCTTACGCACACGTTTAAAATCCCATAGTACATTTTGCAGAAGAATAGGCATCAGAGTTTTGATGACACGGGAATGAAACGCATCGGCACTGGCGTCTCGTAAAGACAGTATTCCTGAATACGGTTTGTGGCCACATTACTGGTGGGATAAACACACACACACACACACACACACACACACACAAGAGAGAGAGAGAGAGAGAGAGAGAGAGAGAGAGAGAAGGGGTGGTTTTGGAAGTAGTCTGAAATCCCTGAAGTGCACTATCTCTCCGCGTACAGCTGCCGACAAAAGTCGCCCAAAACGTGCTCAAGATATATTCCAGAATTTCATATACTGAAGTAGATCAGCCTACTCTACCTGTAGAAACAAAGTTCAGCTACAGCAAGGAAGATGACACCACTGATCATTGTATCCTTCGTCCCGCTGTCATCTGTTCGTCGTCCTTCAACTATGATCTGTTAACTAGGGTATTCAGTCATTAGTCAATCAAAAAATCGAAACTTGCGGTCAGTAGATTTAACAATGTTAATGCGAATGAGAAGTGTCAGAGTAATCATTATTGTGTGTGTGTGTGTGTGTGTGTGTGTGTGTGTGCGTGCGTGCGTGCGTGCGTGCGTGCGTGCGTGCGTGCGTGCGTGCGTGCGTGTGTGTGTGTGTGTGTGTGTGTGTGAGTGCGTGCATGCGTGTATGTGTGTGTGTGTGTGTGGGGGGGGGGGGGGGGGGGGCGCGAGCGCGTGCGTGCGTGTTGTGTGTGAATGTGTGTGTGTGTGTGTGTGTGTGTGTGTGTGTGTGTGTGTGTGTGTGTGTGCCTGCGTGCGCGCGCGCTCACACCGCAGTGTGTGTGAGAGTGTGTGCGTGTTGTGTGTGTGTGTGTGTGTGTGTGTGTGTGTGTGTGTGTGTGTGAGAGAGAGAGAGAGAGAGAGAGAGAGAGAGAGAGAGTGTGTGTGTGTGTGTGTGTGTGTGCGTGTGCGTGTGCGTGTATGCGTGCGTGTGTGTGAGACTCTGTGTGTGGGTGTGTGTGGGTGTGTGTGAAGTTTGACGTGCCGCGTTTGAGCATAATGAGGTTGTCGTACCAGCGTATTTCTCAATTCCTTTAAAACGTTATCTACATGCATTTATACATTGACATAGGCCAACATCACCACGTTCCTGAAGTCCAACTACCTGGAGAGCTACAACACCTTGCTGACCACCCTGTCGTTTGTCTCTGGCACCGTGTCCAATATCCTGTTTGGCTTCGTGTCAGACCTCCTGATCCAGCGGGTACCCAGGGTGGCTCTCGTCTCTCGGCGGAAACACGGCGGTTCAGGTGGTTCTTTTCTGCTCGATGTCTTTTTTTTTTCTCTCTATCTGTCTGTCTTTTTGTCTGTATGTCACAGTCTCTCTGTCCGTCTGCCTGCCTGCCTGTCTGCCTGCATGTCTGTCTGTCTGTCTGTCTGTTTTTGTCTGTCTGTCTGTGTATCTGACTGTGTCTCTGTCTGTCTGTCTGTTTCCCTGTTTGTTTGTATGTCTGTTTGTTTATTTGTCTGCCTATATGTCTGTTTGTCTCTGTCCCTCTCTCTCTCATTCTCTCTCTTGCTCTGCCCTGCTTCTCCCCCCCTTTCTCTCTCTCTCCCTCCCCCGACTCTCTCTCTCTCTCTCTCTTCTTTTTTTTTTTTTCTTTCTCTCTCTGAAAATTTTCCTTCTCCACGACCTTGCGAAATTGCTACGTCATGCTACATCCACCATCAGCACTGCAGCCAAAACCTGTACCGGATGTCTTTCAACACACATAGTGTTCATGTCCCACACGTTATCATACTGCTGTGTGGATGCTACAGTCACACACCGATAGTACCTCGCCAAAGAAGAATCCTGGTGTCTTGGAATAAATTGTCCCAGACATCTTCCGCTGTCGCGCAGTGGTTAGTGACGCGGATCCCTGGAGGTTGTGGGTTCGATATCCACATTTGTAGGATTGTTCTATCCGACCGGCTCCTATCTACAGTTTGGTCAACAAGGATGACTTGAATTATATGATCGAATTCTGACCGCTTAATGAATACATCCTTGAGAGTGTTGCTCAAATTGCCTGACCAACTCTGCAGGTGTCTGTATCTCGCGGGCCTGGTTGACGCCAGTGTAACAGCCCGTTCTTCTTACCCCCCCCCCCCCCCCCCCCCCCCCCCCCCCCTTCTGGAACTTATCCCGGAGTAAGTCTGGGCTAGCCTGCTTTTACCCACGGAGGTCATTCTAGGACTAGTTAGAACTTACTCCCCTAGATGGAACTTACCCCCTCCCCCCTCCCATCGGGGTAAGTTCCAGAGGGGTAAGAATGGGTGATGTCCTGAGAATGTTGGATCAGAACAGGCATCACTGAACAACACCGAAGTAAACTGGCAGAACTGCATCGTCTCCTTTGATAAATTTCCTCATGAGGTCATGACACTGACCGGTCCCTGTGGACTGCCAGTGCCAGGACAGCGGAAGGGAGAAGCCAGAGTACGACTGTGGACGGGGAGTCAGAATGAGCGGCGTGGGAGGAAAGGTCACTGAAGTGGCACAGATGATGAGATGGGAGGAAAGTAACATGCTTCAGACAGCTTCAACACAGGTGAAATTAATCCAGGCAGTCGATGCATCATGCTGCTGGAATCTCCTCTGGCAGTGACAACAGGCTGTAAGGTCTGCCAGCTCGCAAGGATCCATCCTGTCACGACAGCATGTCCATGACCATGGTCTCACAAGGAGGAAGTGGGAGGTGGTAAGGTGGGGGGTGGGGTAAGGAGGAGGAATGGACAGTGTGAACAGACTACTACAGTGGTTATAATCCTCCATCCATGTTGTGCAACACTGTAAAGGGACAGCTGTAGGACAACAATGATGGGAATGATGTGGACAGCATTGTGGAGATGCGTGAAAGATGAACCGACAGGGCCACGTAAAAAAAAGACTCCTGCCATCTGGCAACAGTCTGGGTTCTGACCATATATCTTGGCATTATATCTCTATGTCAAACCTCTGAGTCCTGTCTATTTACGCCTCTAGTCATTTCTCTGTCATGTCTCTTGTTTTATGCCTCTTGTCGTTTCTTTGTGTCACGTTTCTATGGTATGTCATTGTGTCATGCCTAAATGAAATATCTCCGTATCAGTCCTCTTGTCACGTCTGTGTCATGTCTCTATTTCATGCTTCTAGGTCATGTCTTTGTGGCATGCCTCTGTGTCGTGTCTCTGTGTCATGTCTCTGCTTCATGCCTAGGTTCCATGTCTTTATGTCACGTCTGTGGGCGGCTTAAGCTGACAGCTGGCCGTAAGCTAACAGCAATGCACACTCCCTGACGGGCGTAGCCCACTTCATTCCCACCGCCACGAGCATGGCACGTGTTGTCCATCACAGGACCAGTTTTAACTAGTGCTTGCTTTCAGCAAAATTCCCACGCATAGAAAGACGCTGTTACCATACTTACCAGCATGTAGCATCTTATTATATATCAGTCTTAAAGACAGTTAGAGTGTACTTATCCAACAGTCTCCTTTTCGTTCTCCTCCACCAGCGACCCATTAACAGCAGCACAGAAAAGCAACAACAAAGGTGTAGACCCCATCTTGCGATAATGGACTCGACCAGTGATAGTGCGGACTGAGGCGTTGACCCAGTGCTCACTGATCGCGTGGAAGGCTGATGAAAGTATGGATGTATCCTTTCATTGGTAAAGGGAGCGTGCATTACTGTGGTTTTTATAACAAACTTTTCTTTCTAAATATCCTTTCTTTGTGGTGGATTCAGTACTCAGAGCATTGATTACAACACTCGTTTGTGCATAAAGGACAAAAAAGCCGAAAATAAACGCAAAGTGCTCTCTGTTCGGGACTTCTGTGGGGATAAGGCTTTGCTGGGAGTGTAGGGCGCCCACACATGTCTCTGCGTCATAATTATCTCAACGTCATGCCTATGTGTCGTGCCTCTGTTTTCATGCTTCTTCACCATGCCCCTGTTTCAAACATGCATGTAATATCTGTGTGTGATGTCTTTACGTCATGCCTTCTTGTCGTGTGTCTCTATGTCATGCCTGTGTATTATGCCTTTCTATCATGTCTCTTTGTCATGTTTTCTGTGTCTTGATTCTTGTTTCAGACTTCCTCGTCAAGTCTCTTGTGTTATGTTTCTACATCGTGCCACTCTGTCATGTCTCTGTTTCATACCCCAATGGCACGCCTCTCTGTCATGACCTTGTTTCATTCCTCTATGACATATATCTGTGTGTCATGTCTTTATCTCATTCCTCCATGTCATGTCTGTCATGTGCCCATGCCATCCCTCTGTGTTGTGTCTGTCATGTATCTGTTTCATATCTGCTTGTCATGTCTCCATATCATGTCTTTTTGTTATATCTCTATGTCGTGTCTTTATGTCACGTCTCTATATTGTGTCTCTTTATCATATCTCTTGTGTTATGTCCCTGTGTCATGTCACTATGTCACGCCTCTGCATGTCATGTCTGTGTGGTATGCCTCTGTTTCATGCCTCTATGTATTGCCTCTGTGTCATTCCTCTGTGTCATGTCTACATATCATGTCGGTGTGATATCTCCGTGCCATGCCTCAATTTAAAAATCTTATTTCAGACCTCGGTGGCATGTCTTGATTTCACGCCTCCGTGTCATACCTCTGTGACATATTTCAATACCCTGTCCATGTGTCATGCCTATGCCAGTCTCTGACAAGTATGTGTGCCATTTTGTCTGTGTGTCACCCTTTTGTGTCATGTCTCTGCGTCATATCTGTATACCATGCCTCTTTGTCATGCCTCTATGCCATGCTTCTGTCATGTCCCTATTTTATGCTTTAGTGTCATGCTCCTATGATATGTCACTGTTTTTTTTTTTTCCTAAATCTCAGCGACATGTCTCTGTGTAACGGCATCATGACACGACTATGTGTCACGCCGTCTCTACGTCACGTCTGTCTCTTCCAGACAGTCTCTCTGGCACTCTGCATCTTCAAAGGGGACAGCTTCCCCGTTCTCCTCCTGGCCACGCTGGGCACTGGCATCCCCAACGGCGCCAACTGGTGTCTCACGCCCGTCATGACGTCAGAAATGTTTGGCTTCCGCTACTTCGGGCGCAACTGGGGCGCCATGATGCTGCTGGCGTGGCCTTTGTGGGCCTCGGTCTGCAGAATATGTTCGGCGCCCTGTACGATGAGCAGATCCAGGTGGCGGGCTCCGATGACTGCTACGGGCTGGCGTGCTTCAGGTGGACGTTCGTGGTGCTGACGGTTCTGAGTTTCTTTTCCTGCGTCTTGTACGTGGGGTTGCTAAAGCGACAGCTGAGAGTACGAAGGCGTCAGAGGGGTTGCAGGCCATGCAGAATAAGGTTCAGTGACACGTTCTTCAGGAATTATTCAGTACGAATAGTGCGCCCTCCCCCCCCCCCCTTCAAATTCTTCACATTATTCAGTACGAATATGCGCCCCCCCCCCCCCCCCCCACACACACACACACAGATATCCTTACGTCCCCTCGTGTTGCGCACTATAACTTCCTGTTTCTGGGTTTCTTTTTTGTGTGTGTGTCTTTCTTTACCGTGGTTTGACTAATTTTCTGCTGTCATGGCCACTTCCCTCTCTTCGCTCTGGGAACTCTTTTACTTTTGTTTTGGTTAAGGTATATGATACGTCAGATTTGTTGTTGTTGCTCTAATCTGGTGAGTTGGTTAAAACTGGAAACACTGTCCAGTAAACATTGTACGTACGGTCCATTGTGAACACTAGCTGTCCACTTTGCCGTGATTCTTTTTTGTACATGTTTTTTCAAAATGCATGTTGGGCGTTATATTTAGATAATTTTCATGACTTCTTTTACATTTGTTTTATATCTGGGACCGTATATACACACGCGCACGGAAGCACGCACGCACGCACGCACGCACACCCACACACATATCACTCCCAAAAATAAAGTGGAATGCAGAATGTGAACCTTCAAATAAACTAATTTGTCCAAAGAGGTTTTTGTGTTAAGGCTAAGCTCTATTAAAAAATCCCTCTCCAAATAAAAGAAAAAAAAATTTAAATGATAAACAAGAGAGAAAAAGTGTGTAAGCAAAGGTGTGCAGAGACAATGAGAGAGACAGGGGGGGGGGGGGGTGTAGAGAGAGAGAGAGAGAGAGAGAGAGAGAGAGAGAGAGAACAATCATAACATATAAACAATACGAATTCAATTCAACTGAAGACAAGTGGCGCAGGAATACCGTTCATACTCCAATAGAATAACGAAGGATTTACCCGAAAGGCATGGCTTTCAAGAGTCACATTTAACACACACTAAGAAGACATAACTCGTAGATATTATTTACCTAACAGGCAGGAGGAGAAGAGAGAGGAGGTGAGGAAGTCTGGGAGGGGGATTGGTGTGGGTGGGTTGACACTGCTACTTGAGCAATAGGACCTATTATCACTGGCGTAAAATCATGAGCTTGTTCTTAACTTTCTCATTTTGACTTAATGGAATTCATTTTATATCGATAGCCAGTCACTGTAAGAAACTTGAAGATTGTACGTAAAACCCGAACTCTGTCATATCTTAATTCGTCTACGATTTGATGGGTGTTTCCTTTCAACTGCCGCCTCCTACATTAGGTCAGTTCAGTTTGTGTAATATCCGCCCCCCCCCCCCCCCCACCCCCACCACTACCCAACAGAAAAAAAGGAGGGAGCGGTATTGAATTTCTTGAGGCCCCACTTCCCACTCCCTCCCCCTTCCTCTCCACACCCACCTCCGATCGCACCCTCCCCCAATGTACAGTTCTTACTTGTAGAGACGAGATCTGTTTAGAAGGAGCATTAAAGATGAATTGAAATCCTGATTTTCATTTTCAGATCACATTTTGTTGCATTACGAATTCCTTCATTTTACATAGCCTATTGTAGCAAACAAGAATGAAATAAAAAGAAAAAAAAATGTTTAAGAAGTCAACTGTTTTCGACTTATTGCAGACATTTTGTCTGCTACGCTGACTTCTCGAACAACTTCGCTGACTTGAAGCATGATACAACGTACAGGCGAGAGTTGAGACAAACCTGCGACTGCGATTCGATGGACGGTGGGGGGGAAGGCGAGGGGGGGGGGGGGGGGACTTTAATCTGTGGTCGTTTACTCTCACTACAGACAACAAGTGCAGATGAAAGATGGCACGGAAGACGATTTGCACTTCCGCACAGCTTGCGTCACCAAGGGCAAAGGTCAGGTGCATATCTCTTGTCAGACGAGACAAGAGATAATAGCAACTTGGATCGGAACATTCTGACATTTCAGCTTAAGTTCTGTGTGCAGAAGGTACGTTTTGACTGGTTGTGAGCTGCCGACAGTTATCGGGAAAAAAAAAACAAGAAAAGAAAGAAAAATACAAAGATACAATAAATGAAATGCAAATGTTCAGCGAACTATCAAAACAGGACTTTCAAAACGCTTATTTTTGTTTTGTTGACATCAGTCTATCTATCTGTCTATCTATGTATGTACGTATCTATTTATCTGTCTATCTGCCTATCCATCCATCCATCCATCCATATATTTATCTGTTTGTCTATCTTACTATCTGTCTATCTTTCTGTCTATATATCTATATCTATCTACCTATATATCCGTTTATCTATCTATCTATCCATCTATATATGTATCTATCTACCTATCTATCTATCTATCTATCTATCTATCTATCTATCTGTCCATGCAATTATTACCTCTCTCCCTGTCTCTCTCTCTCTCTCTCTCTGATTCAAGATTACAAAGCGCAGTGGCATACCGAAATAACACAGAATGATCGTTTCCACTTTTGCAGAACATTTAAGAGTGATTTGATTCTGGCCTCATACCTACAGTCAGTCAGTCATTTACAGGCAAGAACTAGTCTAATCAGATTAGGATTACATGTGTCGCACCTAAATGTACATAGAATGCGTTTCCGGAGAAATGCGACCGAAAATGAGTTGTTTGTCCATGTTGTGGACTTCAAATAGAGACAGAGACCCACTTTGTTTTACAATGCCCATTGTATGAAGAGTAGAGAGAACAATACATACCAGCCAAGTATTACAACAGTCCTTCCCACTTTAAGTTAAGCATGCTGTTTGCATCTGAATGCAAATCAATGATCGTTCGCCTTGCTCTGTTCATTGAAAAAGCTTTTAGAATACGCCACAACTTCCTGAGTCATGGGTGAATTTGCTTTAGACAGGCAACCGATTTGTGTGTGTGTGTGTGTGTGTGTGTGTGTGTGTGTGTGTGTGTGTGTGTGTGTGTGTGTGTCTGTGTGTGTGTATGCTCACTGAGTTGTCTTACGTTCTAAGATGTCCATCAATCATAATCATGCTTGCTATTGTTAAAACCCACCATGACCTATTCATTAAACCATTCAGAGTTCACAGTTTTCCTCTCTCTCTCTCTCTCTCTCTCTCTCTCTCTCTCTCTCTCTCTCTCTGACGGAACTTGATAATAACTGGTAGAATCTTTGCGTTGAAGGAAAGACAATTTCAAGTATGACAAGTTTCCCCTTCTCTTCCTCCGCCCTGTCGCCCCCCCCCCCCCCCCCCCCCCCCCCCCCCCGTCTGTCTCTGTCAGAGAGAAGTACATAAAAAATGTTAGGGTTTACTTTGAAAATCCCTTTGACAGGAAGACGCGCTGGGTTTAACACGAGAACTAGATCGCTTACCAGCGGACAAGATACAAACGCTTATAGACATCAACTTTAACCTTTCCGTCAGAGTAAATAGTGTGTTTTCAAAATGTCGAGTGAGCCATAGAACCATAAAAATGCGATGTTCTTAGGTCAAACAATTATATTCATAACGGAAGGGCAAAAACATTCGGACAAATAGTCTATCGTAATGGGAGGGGGGGGGGGGGGGGGGGGGGTAGAATTTCAAGGGAAAATGGCAACCATAGAAGAAAATTGGAAGATTAGTTTCATAATGAAGTACTTTAACCTGTTCATACGGGTTCATTGCAGGTGTTTCGATTCGTGTGTTGCAATATATTGATGAGTTAAATTTCTATTAATTCTTAATTCCGTGCTTTTTTTTTCTTCAGTATCCTGTTTAGATGAGTAAAAATGAAAATGAAATGCAAAATGTCTGAATGTTGTGGGAGTTATCCCATTAAATGTTCTATCGTTTTGTGTTTGTGTTGCACTATTTTGCATTGTATTGTATTGCGTCACATTTTATGTGCTCTGTTCATTTTATGTCACTGTGCCTATTTGATCAAATTGGATGTGGTTATGTGGTATTGCACCGAATTGTATCTTGTGTCATTGCATTACATTATATTACTTTGTATTGTATTGCATCCTCAGATGCTTCCTTGACAAGCATTATATTGTGATGCGTTGTGTTGTATTTTATTGTCTTCTGCACTGTTCTGTATTTCATTGTAGAAATTTTCTCACAAAAAGAAATACCTTGTCCGAATTTTTGGGTGGCCTCCCTTGAGACAGCCTATCAGTGCAGTAGTGTGAAAATTCCACGCTATTTGTCTACCAATCAGGGAGCGTCAGAATGTATGCTACACTAGAAAGAGAAAAAGAGCAGCACGCAGTTCGAAAAGATATCCTCAGTTTGTTTGCAACGAAAAACTGAATAAACGGGAAGAACAAGAAAAAGATGGATGGCGTACCGTTGTTGCTGTTGTTGCTTTATAAGCATCTCTGTCTTTGTCTCTGTCTCTGCCTCTGCTGCCTGTCTGTCTGTCTGTCTTTCTCCCCTCCTTTCCGCCACCCTCCCTCCCTTTGCTATGAATAGATAGCACAGATTGAGAGATGGGTAGATAGATAGACAAAGAGAGAGAGAGAGAGAGAGAGAGAGAGAGAGAGATGTTAATATATTTATATATATGTTTGTTACTACTCTTCACACGATGCATTTTGTTTTAGTTTTAGCTTTTTTGTTCTTGGAAAGGGGGGGGGGGGGGCGTTAGATTTTTGTTTTTGAACCCCTGATGGCGAAAATACCACAGAATTACAGATAGTATATCTCCACTTGATGTCATGGCAGAACCAACATAATCAGTTGGGTCCCACCGATGAGTCTGCTTCAGCCTCTGGACAGGAGGCGAAATGAATGTTCCGTTGTGCAGACAGGCTCTGACTATCCCCATAAATTACTAGTGCAGGACTGTTTTTCTTTATTCTAGCGCCCTCTTTTTCACTATTTTTCTTTCATTCATCCCCCCCCCCCCCCCCTCCTGCACCCCCTCCCCCGACCGCTTCCCTATTGGTTTTTCTATTTGCCAAGTCATTGTTTCAATGGCGGAGGAATTCTTAGTCTGCACTTCTTGCCGCCACCATTTATTTGTTCAATGTATGTTCAAAAATATGCATGTATGTATGTATGCATTTCTCTTCCTGTCTCTGTCTCTCTTTCTCTGGATATATATATATATATATATATATATATATATATATATATATATAGAGAGAGAGAGAGAGAGAGAGAGAGAGAGAGAGAGAGAGAACTGATCAGTGAAGGGAAAACAGTGTAGGTAGTAAATCCTCCAGTCTTGAAAAATTCGTCAAAACTATGCGCGCGCACAACAAAAAAAAAACACACATCAAATTTGCAAGAACAGGCACTACACAAAAACGCACCTCGCAGTCACAAACTCGCTCCACGTCTACATGTACCACCAGCCCGCTTCGTCCTGTCACACTGTCCAAGACGGGGAAATCGTGATGGTATTGCTTAAGTGCACTAAGTTGATGTATTATTAGTCAGGTAACACACAAGGTTATCTCTGCACTAATACCCGCATATGCACACTCATGCGCTCACCAAACATTCACCTCTCTCTGGGAATGGGATGTCACGCATTCGTTCTCTCCTAACACGACTGAGAACAAGAAATACAATTTCTATGCTACTTATAATCAAACATGAAAATCCAATTACACACAAAATGAACAAATCAACACGTAAAAGATCAATACTTCCTAACCCCGGGTTATAATAAAATGACTTCTTACCTGGCCAGGTTTTCACACACACAACCACGCTTTCACACCACACCACAGTTCTTGAAAGGTCTCTTTGAGTCTTCTTCAGCACTGCTTGATGGTGATGCCCTTGGTTGACTGGCTCCAGGTATCAGGACTAGGTCTTCGTGGTCGTCTCTTGGGGTCTCGACGTAGAACTCTTCTTTCTCGTCTCTTTCACCCACCTCTGGGTTCAAATTCAGGCCGTCTGTCTTCACCCACCTCTGGGTTTCAAACTTAGGTTTCTTCTCTTCCAGCTTGTCTTTAACCCTAAGACTTTGCTGTCTCTTCTATCTCCCAGACCACGTTCTCTCGATCCAATGCCGTCCTGCTCACTCTCCTCCTCCCTCTCTCTCTCTCCCCTGCTTTCTCTCTCTCTCTCTCTCTCTCCTGGTGTTGTTCTCCTCTCACGTTGTCCTCCCTCAGTTTATATATGGATGCAAACAAGGATCCCCCTTCGGAACATGCCTTTGTCCATGCTGCTTCTCAAACCCCCTGTTCACAAGTACCGTGAATTCTCCATTCGCTATATCCTTCTACACATCAGCATTTACACACGTCCCTACCTAATTCGTTAGCAAACAAACACTTGGCACCAAATGGACATCGAAAATTCCCGCCGACTTCGGGGGTCACTTAACACAATAATTAACCTGGAGAAAAGCTACGACGACCGTCCACGCGCATTCAACCAGCCTGACAATAGAACCAGCTCAGTGTCCCACGGCAATACCATCTGAACGAGCCCAAGACTCATGCTCTTCAATTACTGTTTACAAAGCGACCTCAGCTGACTGAGTATGTAGCGTCCACTCGATGAACCGAGGTCCTAGTGGTTACGTCCCCTCCCCTCTCATTATCGGGAAGGTCCGAACCCCTACTACCTTAGGTGTCTACTGTCACCTGACCACTTCGTCCTTCTTGACACAGTTTCGACCATGTGCGGTGGGTACGGTACACTGGTTAATGGGTCTATTACCTATTTGTATACTCCGAACAACGTCCCTTTGCCTCTAAGCGTTTAATGCCTTTTGTGAGAAGTTTCACGCCCTTGTCACACACTTCCTCACAACCAGTTACCCACCTATCAAACAGAAAACAACAACAAAATATTACAAGATGAATGAAGGTAGGCATTCAAACACATAGAAAAGCTGTGTGTGTGTGTGTGTGTGTGTGTGTGTGTGTGTGTGTGAGCGCTCGGGGCGCGCGCGCGCGCACGCGCGTGTGTGCGGAATGAGAGAGAGAGAGAGAGAGAGAGAGAGAGAGAGAGAGACAGTGCAGATTTAGCAATGACACAAATCAGTGGACAAGGTTTGGAATCAAGACGAATTTAATGATGGTCAGAGGCAAAAGGAAAGCGAAGACAAACATCGTAGCTATAAAGCTGGACACATTTCCCCGTTTATTAATGGCGCCAGATGTCTGTCTAGAAAACTTCTGTTGGACAGAAAATTCGTTGACTCCGGAAATACACCACATCATCGGTAAATCTGCATTCTCTCTTCCTGTCCCCTGTCGACAGATCCGGACCCCCCCCCCCCCCCCCCCCCCCCCCTCGCCCCCTCACGTGTCTCAGGTTGCCCCACTCTCTCCTAACCTTGGCACTGAAATTAATAAATCTGGCAGCAATAGCAAATCTATTAACACTATGTTTCCACTATAAATATTTGCTTATGCTCATAGATGCCTTGAGCCACTGATATTTTATGTGATTCCGTCATTTAGAGTATTGTCATATGAAACGAGTTCAGCGCAACTTCTTAAATGTTCTGCGTTTTCTTAGGGACTTCTCCCGGTTAAATGGTGTATTTAGTTTTTGATCCCAGTCAAGAAATGGTTTAATGTTAAATTTAATTCAGTGTGTTTAAGGTTGAGTGCCTCTTCAGTTTTTCGTCTGTGGGGAAGGAAAACGTATTGCGGGAGATCATTTGTTTGGCAGGATATCAGATCCCTAAGCCGTCCCTGTGTGATGTTACGGCAGTATAAAGCATGGGCAGGATTTGAGCATTAAACAATTTCAAAAACAAAGCAAGAGATTCATTATACAGCTTCGACAACTTTTTTCATAAAGCATAGCAATGCATTTGTGGCTCTGCAAGCATACCTTTACATGCGAAAGTGAAACTTAATCGCGTAGAGAAATATACACCCAAATTTATATACATTTACAACAGGCATATTTGCCCGTCATATGTCCATTTTTCACGAGAGGAAAGGTAACCCCCTTTTCTGAAAACGATTATATTACTTTTATTTAAATTGACTTTCAGCTGGAGTGAGTTAGCTGCCCTTTGCAAACTGTTTAATTGAATTTGGAGGCCTTTAGTGTGTCTCTGACATTAATGCAACGTCGTCGGCAAGACGTAGAATGAATATTTCCATAACATCATTTATTAAATGCGCACCATGTCTTCCAGAGTTTATCACCTCCAAAGTCAGCTCATTAATGAATAAAGAAAACAAGAGTGGGCTGCATAAATCACCCTGCTTAACACCTGATATACAATTAATATAATCAGTTAAAGCAGCACCACATCGTACCTTTCCCTTTACACAGTCATACATACTCATAATGCATTTATACATCTTTCCATGAATACCGTTTTTTTTTTTTAACAAAATGGGCTTAAGTATGGTTCTCTTAATAGAGTCAAACGCTTTCTCAAAATCGATGAAGGCAACATACAACTTACGATTCAGACAAAATGTTTTTGAATGAAAGCCAACAACGTGAACGTATGGTATATGGTGGAATGATTTTGTTTAAACCCAGCTTGAAACTCACCTGTAATGTTATTGCCCCCAACCCACACTTTAAGTCTTTTATTAATAATTGCACTACACAGTTTGCTGTAAACATTGCACAACGAGATTCCTCTGTAGTTATTTGGATTGGTAACATTGCCCTTTTTATATAGTGGCACAACAATTGACTCACACCAACTTTCAGGACACATTCCTCTATCAAAAAGAGAATTTAAAAAATTTACCGAAAATTCCATCACCGAATTTGATTTGCAGGCATTTTTTTTTAATAAATTCCCCTATGATTTTATCCGGACCGGCAGCCTTTGCAACTTTTCAGTGTTTTTAGCGCAATCAAAATTTCTTCTACTGAGATCGTTGATTCAAAATATTTTCACCGTCACCATCGTTATCATCATCATCATCAGCAGCAGCAGCATCATCATCATTGTCATATACATCATCATTATTTACAGCATCATAAGCATGTTGATTACTATTACTTTCTCCCTGAACCAGAACATTATCAAACTTGTCTTTTTTCTAACAATTCTTTAAAGTGTGCGTACCAATCGTTTATGCTAATGTCATTCGAAATCTGCCTTCTTGTTGTAGAGATATTTACGCACAGATTCCCAGAATTCTTTTCGATTATTTACTGATTGTAATAAGTCAGTTAATAGAGTTTCATTGAATTGTTTCTCTTTTCTCTTTAACAAATGTTTATATTCACGTCTTGCTATACATAAAGAATGCGATCACGTGGAGACAATGTACACTTAAATTTCTTCAACAAATTGCGTACAGTTTTCTTTTCAGCGCGATATTCTTTATCATACCAGTCGTCATGTTTTCACACACACTTACCAATGTGTATTTCTTTCTTCATAAAGTCTGCTGCATCTTTATATACAATGATTAAAAACCTCAAGTGCTTCGTTGATATTTATATCTATTAAACTGATCGCCATTTCAAACTGACTCTGCATGTCGTTTGAACAGATGTTGTCTCTAAACACATTGCTTTGGGTTTCGTCCCATATACTCTATTTCTTAAGCTAAATATTAGGAAGGCAGTGGGTCCAGACAATATTTGTGGTGGAAGACTGTTAAAGACATGTGCCTCCCAGCTCTGTGATGTTTTTAGTAAAATTTTTAACCGGTCCGTGAAAGAATACTCTGTTCCTCGCATCTGGAAAAATTCGACTATCTCTCCCATCCCAAAGAAAAAGAATCCTACCACATTAAATGATTACCGTCCTGTTGCACTGACTTCAATAGTAATGAAATGCTTTGAAAAAAATTATTCTTCATCATCTCCTTACCTTTACAAATCAACAACTTGACCCCCTCCAGTTTGCCTATAAACCCCACAGAAGCACCGATGATGCCATTCTTACACTCCTTCACAATGCTTTCTTTCATTTGAATAACTCCAAATCTTTTGTTCGTGTTCTCTTCATTGACTTCTCCTCCGCTTTTAACACAATACAACCTCATCTCTTGGCCTTGAAACTGTTAACTTTACAGGTAGATCCGAAACTCATTCTCTGGATCATGAGCTTCTTACTTAATAGAACACAGTCAGTTCGTTTCCAATCTGCAATCTCATCTGAACAATCTACTTGTACTGGTGCTCCTCAGGGTACAGTGCTGTCCCCTGTACTTTTTACTTTATACACCAACGATTGCAGAGGTACAGAGAAAACTCCAGTCATCAAGTACTCTGACGATTCTGCTCTTGAAGATTTGTCAAACTGTGATACGGATTATTTTTAAAGAGGTAGAAAAGTTCTGTTCTTGGTGCAAGGATAATTATCTGGACCTCAATGTTTCAAAAACAAAAGAACTGCTTATTGATTTCCGTAAAGATCCACCACCAGTTCCAAAACTTACTATAGATGGATGGAAAAACTGTTGAAAGAGTTTGATGAATACCGATATTTAGGTACAGTTATAGATAAAAAGCTTACTTTTGACAAAAATGTTGAATCTGTACACAAGAAATGTCAATCTAGAATATTCTGCTTGCAAAAACTGAGAAATATTGGTGTTGCTCCTGAGATTCTACAAACCTATTATCGATCCTGTGTTGAATCTGTTCTTACCCATTTCTTTTATATGCTGGTATGGGAGTTTGAGTTTGCGATGTAAAAATGTGCTGAATGATGTTGTGAGTGTGTGTAGTAAAGTTGTGGGTGCAAGACAAACCAGTTTGAAAGCGTTGTACGACAGAAGAGTGCTGAACAAAGCCAGACAGATAGCCAGTGATGATAGCCATGTCCTGGCTAAGCATTATGAACTATTACCATCAGGACGCCGTTACAGAACCTTGAGAGTGAAAACAAGAGCTCAAAAAACTTTTATTCCCCAGTCAATCCATCTTTTAAATCAGTAACCTTTATCAATCAAAACTTGTTTTTTACCTATGAATTCTGAATTTGTATTAGGTGAGAGTGCGCATGTGCATGTTTTGTGTGCGCATGCGTGTGTACATGTGAGTGTATGTTTATATTGTGTTTATATGCATGTGTGTGTGTGTGTGTGTGTGTGTGTGTGTGTGTGTGTGTGTGTGTGCTGTATGCGCATGTGTGTGCGCGCGAGGGCATGCACGTGTGTGTGGTGAGCAGGGATGGATGGATACCTGTCTGTGAGTGTGGGGAGGTTTGTGCAAAATTGTGTATGTGCATGGGTGCATTTGTGGGACTGTAAATGTGTCATATGATATCATTTATACACAAATTTGGTTGATTTAATCGTTAAATTTACATTTATAACCATTTTTATTGTGATTTTTTTTAAAAAAAAAAATACAATGTAAACGATGTGATTATGTATGAATGTGCAATATAAATGATATGTATAATAATGTGCAATGAGTTTATGAAATGATTATGTTCTGTGATGTTGATTTTTTTTTTTTTTTTTTTTTTTTTTTTTTTAACTTTTTGGGTTTGGTCGGTTTCTTGTGCTGTGTTGTTTGTGTGAAATGCACCTGGACCAAATTTCTCATGATGAGATAATAAAGTGTTTCTTTCTTCTTATCTTATCTTATCTTATCTTATCTTATCTTATAAACGTTTCGAAAATATATGAACATCATCCTTTACACAAATCTCATTATCCTTAGGAAAGTGAATGTATAATTCCAAAGGCAATTCTGTCAGACACATTCATTCTGATGCTATCAGAAACTATTGAAAACAAATCATACAACAAAAAATTATCACCTACACTATTACCATTATCAGCTATGTACGTGTAATGACCTTGAAGGTCATCCTGACACATACCTTTCAAAATACACAGGTCAAAAACTGTACACATGTTAAGTAACATTTTGCCGTAATTATTGAGCACACGGTCTTCAGAATTTCTGTTCAAGTTCAAAGGGCCACTCAAATGTTGATCAACAAAATCACACATGTTGGATTCTAGTCACAAGAAATATTTGAGGTTCTGCAATTCAAATCTCCATTAATTACTATATACAGATCATGTTCTTATTATAAATCAGACAGTCACATAAAAAAATCTTCCAATAAAGAAACACCATTTTCACAATCAAAATGTATATAATATGATGAGTTCTCTGGTGGTATATAAGCACAAACATACATAATGTGTCTTTCAATGCCGAAAAGGCATTTATCCAATACAAAAGCGTAAAAAAGATGAGACTCCACACATAGGGGGTTTGACAAAAGAGCATAGCTCATTTCCTTTTTTTTCTGTCACAATCTCTGCGCCATCTCAGAGGCAGTGCACCCACGCCGCTCACTCCGACACCCTGTCCACAGCCACAGCCCGGTCGGCCCCGCCGCAGCCCCGACACTGGCAATCCACAGGGAGCACTCATTGTTAAGTCGTCAAGAGTCAACCCACCGGAGGAGACACTGCACTGCTGCCGAGTCACTTCGGTGGTGTTCAGTGGCGCCTGTTCTGATTTAACATACGCAGGACACCACCTACTAAGCCCCCTACTGATGACAATAATTGCTTAGTCGCGGAGTCGGCGTGAGTGAGCTCTTCCCCCGGAGGGGGCCACCACGTCCGTCCAACAACAGCCCCCATGGACTCGCCGATATACGGTGACCCCGACGGAACCAAAACAAGGCCACAGACGTGGAGAGGACATCGAAACTGAGGTCACCATGAGAGCAGGGCATAAAGGGCAACAGAATTTGAGACATTTTTTTTTTCATGCTGATCGATAAGAATGAGGATGATGATGATTAAGATAATGCTACGGATTTCCATTTCGGTCTGAGACTACATGACAGAGCTGTACTCTACGCTTCCTTTCATAATATATCCCGGGGGTCAACCAGGCCAAAGAGATACAGACACCTGCAATGTTGGTCAGGAAATTTGAACAACACTCTCAGAAACGTATCCATGAAGTGGGGTGAAACTCGACTGTGTGGTCCCAGTCTCCCCAACTGAGTACGCAGCAAACTCAACTCTGGGTAGGAGTCGGTCGGGGCAAAAAAAAACCCACATAACTCTGATGGGATTCGAACCCACGACCTCCCAGCTGGGAGTCCGCGATGCTAACCACTTCGCCACGGCGGCTGGTACATAGTTCATTTCTTATCAAATATATAATTCCGCCCGAACGTCTTCCGTGTGCCGACAGTTTAACAGTAGGTTTACAAAACAACGTGTACCCTTTAAAAATAAGCAACTGAAAATCTTCTACAAACGTCTTAACTAAACAGACAAAATCAAAGGAACAAATATACAAAACAAAATCATGATCATGTATTTTTGTGAGTAGTCCATTAATAATGTTCTCACACTGCGCGCTTGTCTCATTCTCCTTCCTGGCGATACCATAGAAGAGAATGTTGTTTCGCCTGGACCTCCCCTCCAGGTCGTCCGCCTTCCTCTCAAGGTTGTCCATTCTCGAGGCCAGGTCGCTGTTCTTCCTCTACAGGTCGTGTTTTGCTGCCGAAGGTCGTCCACCTCCCGTCTCAGCCCTCCTCAGCTCCTCCTGCATGGCAGCATACCCCTCATGGAGAACACGCATGTCCTGCTTGACCTCGTCGAAATTCCTGTCCATCGACTGGAACATGGTCATGAGGTCGGACAGGGACGGTTCCTTCACCAGTTGGTTAGAGGCGCCTCCCTGAGGGTTGACAGACTTCTCCAGGCTCACTCTGCCATCGCTCGCCCCAGTGCTGGAGAATCGGGTCTGCCTGGTGCTGTCATGGCCCTGTGAAGGGTTGGGGCCAGGGTTGCTTTCAAAGTCACCACAACGGAGGAGAAGCCTCCCCCAGAATAAATACGACAGGAGGAAACCTGCCACGACACCGTCCACTCTCCGGTTCAGCTGCAGTATGGCGACTCGCACTGAGGCTTTCTTCCTAGCCCGTTGAAACATGAAGGCTTGGAATACGGGCAGAAAAGAGCCACAAGAGGCCCTGAAGTCCAATGCTCCAGATGGCATGGCCCTTCGTAAACTTGCTGACCAAATCTGGGTGGTGCACTTCTCTAAAATCGCTGTAAACAGTGAAATATTACGGAGGTATACAAAGTGCGACTTAGCGCGCGAAACTCCAGTTCACGCCCCCCACTGTTCGTGCAGTTTACTGGGGGGGGGGGGGGGGGGGGGGGGGGAGGGAGGGAGGGAGAGAGACAGACAGACAGACAGACAGAGACAGAGAGAGACAGAGACACACAGAGCGTGTCTGTGTTAAGAACACGGGCAAAGCATAACTAACGTCCTATTCTTTCTTAAGCAGGACAGTTGAGACCCTGATAATGATATTCGTTTCATTATGGGCTAGGTCTCTAAAGTCGCCTCAGTCGTCATGTAGCCTAACCCCGTGTGATCCGAATCAGCAATGCGGTACACTCAGACTGTCTACTCAGACATCGTAACAACAGAAGAACTGCAACTCAATGGAGAAGACGATACCAACGTGGGTGAAGATGAAGGCACCTCACAAACGGTTATTACCACCACTGCTCGGTGCTGCTGAGATGGAAGCTCCAGACCAGAAGCTGTCATTCATTAACAGCATCTATTCAGAAGTGAATATTTCGACAGTGTCAGATAAACATTGTAGTGGAGATGGAAATGCTGCGAACATACAGACAAAAGGGGACTTCTCTGCAAAACGCAAGCATGTACCACCACAAGGTACAATGAGCGGGGAACCTTAAATTGAAGACTGTCACACTGTCACTCTTGCACACACGCATTCATGACAGCATTTATCCCATACGCACACGCAATCCCTCCAGTCAACCAAAAGCCGCACTACCAAATGTTTTTTCTTCTCCCCCTCTCTCCTCCGCGGAAAACACTTTACTAAATGAATCGAACAATTAATAAACAAATTCTATTCATGTTTCTCTGTGTGTGTGTGTGTGTGTGTGTGTGTGTGTGTTCGTCTTTATGCCATCTCCTGGGCTCCCTCCTCCTAGTGAGTGCATACTCAGTGTTCAAAACACATGACCAGCACTTTACCAGCCCTTATTAAACTATCTCTCAGTGGTCTCTTTAACCCAATGACCACCCTTGTTTATTTTAATGAGTAATCCTCACAATTCTTGGGGACGCCCGCTATCCTAGTCAAGCCACATGAATATTCTTCCTTGTGGCATGGGGAAAATGATTCATATCACTAGACTACATGTGATGGAGCGTCACATGCCTTGATGTGAGGCTACGTTACATGACAAAGACATCTGACTATAACTGGCTGCAAAATGACCGTTTCAAAAAAAAAAAAGAACAAGTGTTGACATAATGTTAAGCCATGTGAAAATGGAACAGAAATCATCAATAAACGTTCGATAAACAAGACCTGTGTTCATTATAACATCTGAATGAACTGCTACTAATAACACAACTATATATCTGTCTTTATTGTTGCTATTCTTTACACACGATACATGATATTTTATTTGTCCACATAGAATACAAGAGAGAGAGAGAGAGAGAGAGAGAGAGAGAGAGAGAGAGAGAGAGAGAGAGAGAGAACTCTGAATTGAACAATTTAATGAATATGCCATAGACCCATGTCATTGGGAGTGGTTACAAACAATCAATTTGTTTCACTGCACACACACAATTTATACATTCTGTAATAATGCATACAACATACCTGTACAATGCACATTTCTACTTCATTACTCATTCGAGTGAACTACCGCGCAGTTTGAAAGCTTTTTCAAGATAGCGGGTCGAGTTATCTGTGATTTATTCTCAGATGCCAGATGCATTGTTAGTTTGAACTGCGAAGGCTGGTTATAGTATTTAAGAGGAATATACTTTTTCTCTTAAATTCTGATACCGCGGACAATGTAAAAGAAAGTGAACTTTGGTCTCCATCTGCGAAACACAGAATGGACATAACATATCGTTTTCAGTTATATTTTTACAGAAGCGTAGCTTGTGCATGTTCAGCTGTGAGACACCTAACCATAACCTAATCAAACTAATTCTTGCTCGAAAATGATTAAGTACAATCAAATAGGGAGATAGAACCAATTCACTCTTGAATGTTCGATACAACAGGAAACGATCACTTTGTTCCATGTCATGAGAGCATTGCGTCTTGTAATCATTAATAACACTGTCTTTTAATGCTCTCAAAAATGCCTTCTCATCCTCAACCCCCTGATTCTCCCAAACCTGTCCATATCCGTATTTGTACAAGAAGAAACAAACTGCTGATGCCCATGCATTCTTGTTGTTATGAAAATGAGGCAAACGATGAAATAGCATCTTCAAAATTCTTAACCAATATCGAACACTTTTGAGTTGCAAATTTACATATAGCGGAAAACGTCCTAACTCACCGTAGATCATCACATTAGGAATTCTTATGCTGACATTCAAAAATCTTTTTAGTGAGAACAAGTGCACTTTTCCAATATATCAAGATTTCCTATGATGCCCCAAACTTCGGCTCCATAACTAAGCATAGGCTGGATCTGAGCATAAACAAAAATTTAAAGAATATGACCGGAGATTTTTCTCCTAATGACCAAAGCAACTTAAAAATGTTAATGACCCCTTTTTCTCGTTCGACTCGATAGATTGTTCAAACAGTGAGTAAATGACAGCCTAGTCGACATGATGACACCAAGATATTTATACATATTAACAACTGATACCTTATTCCGTCCATAATACCATACCTCATGTTCAGAGACATAGCCGCCATTTCTGAAGATGACAATAATTGACCTAGCTAAATTCACGATTAAACCAAGCCTTTTTGTCATGTCATGCAACAAATTAAATTGGGTTTGCAAGCCTGTGATCGAATCAGAAACTAGAATAATATCATCTGCAAACATAAGAATAAGAATTTTCAAAAAATCAGGAATAAGCTGAATTCCATGTCCTCCTCTTTGGATGATTTTTTCTGCCAATTCGTTTATGAAACAGAGAAAACAGGACAGGACTGCATTGTTCTCCCTGTTTTAAACCAATGGGACACGTGAATGCTTCGGTCAGATCACCTTCCACTCTAACTTTTGCTTTTACAATGTTATATATACTAGTTACAGCCTGGTATATTTTCCCTCGAATACCCTTTTTCTTCAGGACGGTCCGTAACTTCGAGCGAGCGACAGAATCAAAAGCTTTTTCTAAAATCTATAAAACTAACATATAATTTTTTGTGTAACAATAATTGTTTCTGCACCATGGCAAACAACGTAAAAATATGATCAACAGTGCTGTATTTTTTTCCTGAAGCCTGCTTGACAATCGTTTATTACATTATTATGTTTGATCCATTTTGATAATCTTTCATTAATATATGACTGTATAGCTTACTGCAGACATTCAGTAACAAAATACCACGATAATTATCAAGTGAGCTCCGATTGCCTTTTTTGAAGAGAGGCTGTATAAAGGTTTCAGACCACTGTAATGGATAGGTTCCTGAGGTAAACATTACATTAAATAATGCAACTAAAAAAGGAGCAATTATGGTGATAGAATATTTAAATACTTCGCCTGTGATCCCGTCAGGACCTGCTGCCTTGCCATTTTTTAACGAACGCATGGCAGCAAAAACTTCATTCTCGGTGGTTATATTTGCTCAAGAGAGAATGTGTTCACATGCTGACCGTCATCATCGGTCCACTGGCCGTTATCATCCTCTTCATTATCTTCACCATCCACAACATTTGAAACATTGTCAGAATTTGACTGAAATACTTGGGAAAAATGTGTGTACCACTGCTCTTTACTTGTGTTGTTTGGTACAGACTTTTTAGAAATACAAGATCGCAACTTATTCCAGAATCCTCAAGGATTATTGATATTTGCATGTAATGCCGCCAGTGTCGACGTACAGTGGTTTTTTCTTTTCAGTCCTCAAGAGCTCTTTATATTCTCTTCGTTTCTCGTTATATGCAATTCTTAAAACATCATCATCCCCATGTCTGTAATACTGTCGCAAATCACATCTAAATTCCTTTCTGCATTGACTACATTCTTGGTCGAACCATGGGTCTGATATTCCTTTTCCTACTGTTATCGTTTTCTTCATACATAAACAAGTACTGAGCAACGCTTCGTTAAATATCTGAAGAGCTTCGTTAATGTCAGTATTTGTCAATGAGGATGCTGTCCCTAAACTGCTTTTAAATTCATTAGATGTAATATTTTTCTTAAAATCTTCAAATTTGTTATGGTCCCAGACAATTTTTTTCAAGCTTAAAACTGCTCGCTGTTACGTTTGCTTCCTCATCAGCATTATCCTGTGAGTCAAACACAACTTCAACAGGCATGTTTTGATTCAATTTTGGGACGAACATTCAGTGAAACACAAAACTTCAACAAACATCGTGACACAATAGCATAGTCAATAATACTACATCTGCCTGGTGACACAGATGTATAGTGACCAAAATCCTTATCATTCTTTACAGCGCCATTGAAAAAAAAAGATCAAAACAGACAGAAACATTCAATAAACAATTACCACAATCATTTATCACCTTATCTTTTGAAGTACGGCTTAATTCCCGTTCATCGTCATCTTTCAGTGGTACACCTTCACTCAAATCATCATCCCCTTCTTTCCCATTCAACCCTCCAGTGCGTGCATTGAAATCCCCAATCAAGAGAAGAGGCACATTTCCAAAAGATTCAAACAAATCCATTATGCATTGCTCTATAAACGTGATACCATTAGATAATATCGTATTCAGTCTTCACTTGTTCAACGTACTGTGAAAACTGTTTCTTGACAAGGAGCGCTAAAACATCCCGATAATCTTGCTGTAACGCCATCGGACAGTTTGATGCCTGGCATAATAAAGTGTCATAGTTCGGAAATAAATGTCAGAAAATGGGTGGAAAAAGTTTCGACGAGTAACAAAA
>JADBJO010006520.1:61938-66938 GCA_016801955.1 Conus betulinus
AACTCGTGAAACTCGGTCTTCAGTGCACGCGCGATCCTGTCCAAATCGAATGAAACAACTTGCTGAGTCACGTACTAAGTCGATCATGCAAAACTTTATCCAGCGATTTTTCGTATTCTATTCTTTGGTTTCCAAAATTCTTTGTAGATTTGGTTCCTCATGTTCAGTTTTATCCTTCACATCCATATTCGAACCTTCACAGGGTCCACAACAGAAATAAACAATACAAAATAAACAAAAAATCGGGAGTGCTTAAAAAATGCGTCTTGTCAGTAGCTTGATCACGAACTCATTCCCGAGAGAGGGAGAGAGAGACAGAGAGAGAGAGAGAGAGAGAGAGAGAGACAGACAGACAGACAGACAGACAGACAGAAAGACTGACTGACAGAGAAACAGTCTCAAATCGAAAAGATTTGTGACTGTTTGTCATCCTTCATTTTGTTGTTTTGAATGTTGTTGTTCTGTCGGAAGAAAGACCCAATGGGTCAAAAACGCAGAGTGCCTGTTTGTAATTTGTTTTTTGTGCCTTAGTAATTTCATGTTCCTGTTAACCTCAGTTTCCGCCTGCAGTCACCACTCTATGAAGCCAGCTTCAGATGATGCTTGACGACATCATTTAGGCCAGTTTCAAACAGGGAAGACTGTCTGTGAATTTTGGTTTGAATGCACTGATTTCTCATATTTCTAGGATATGGACAGCAAAACACAAATGCAATACGTTTTCCTTGTGACTCTTTCAAAGACAACAAAGGAAATCATTGTTATTGAAAAAAAAATGTGAATGGCAATCTCTGATAGTCCCAAGTATTGCTGTAGTCATAATACATTTTATGCATCAATTTCTAAAATTTAGTAAGGCTTTAAATCATGAAAGTTATGGAGAAAAAAAAAGAAGAATTAAACCCGTTCACAATTTTGCACGTGTGATCCCTTTCGTCACACGTAGACAATCAATCGTTGGCTGAAGAGAGAGAGAGAGAGAGAGAGAGAGAGAGAGATGTGGTGTTTCCGGGCTCGTATCTCCGATAGTTCTGCACGCAGTGCCTCAAAAATTCGGTATTGTCCACTAGTTCAAAAATGTGAAATTTTGCCTCCTCCACTAATTGTTGATGGGGCGTGTTTCTCTTTGTGGTAGAAAACTGCTGCGATATTTTTTCAGCCGTAAATGTGTGTGTGTGTGTGTGTGTGTGTGTGTGTGTGTGTGTGTGTGTGTGTGTGTGTGTGTGTGTGCTTGAACGCTTGATTTTGGCTTTTGTAGCAACACAGCTACGATATTTGTGAGAGTGCCTGCAGAAATATACTACCTGCTTATCTACAGAACTCTCTGTTTATAATAAATTCAAGGGCAATTTTTCGTTTTATGGTAGGTCAGACGTTTGCTATATTTGAGGGTCTTCGGATAAAACGTAATCTTTGTTTGTTTACTTTTTTTTTGGGGGAAAGGGGGTGAGGGTGGAGATATTCCTTACTCGGGTTCCAGGAGGAGCGGGGAGTGAGGGGGAAGGAGGGGTGGGTTATTCCATACCCGAATTTCCCAGATAAGAAAACTTGGGAATGGGGCAAATGGGGGTGGGTGGGAGGGACAGTGTTCTGTTAGTATCATTAGGGGCATTTTTTTTAAATCTTAAACACAGTGTATGAACAAAAAGAGATGGTGCTCGGGGGTGTTTACAAATGAAGTACATACACAAACCAAGGGCGTACAAACGAAGCAAAATGATTCAATAATCGGTCATTTACCATAATTATGGAGAGAGAGAGAGAGAGAGAGAGAGAGAGAGAGAGAGAGAGAGAGAGAGAGACAGACAGACAGACAGACAGAGATAGAGACAGACAGACAGACAAAAGAGAGAGAAGACAGACAGGTACAGAGACGAGAGAGAGAGAGGAGAGAGAGAGAGAGAGAGAGAGAGAGTCAACGACGAGTCAACGAGTTTATTGCTTTTAAACAAGGAAGCCCATAAAGCATTCCAATAATTCAAATGATAAGACGATTCAATGGTAACATTGACCTAGGCAGCCCAAATATTAAGTGAAACGTTATATATGTGCTCTTCCGCTTTTTCGTCGTTATATATAGCCCTAATGATGTATACATGTATAAACAAACGTAGATAGGTAGATAGACAGACATAAGCTAGAGCTTAGAGAGAGAGAGAGAGAGGAGAGAGAGAGAGAGACGAGAGAGAGAGAGAGAGAGAGAGTCCGATAGGACGAAACAGACACTTGAAATGTCAAAACCCACAAAACTTTTCGAAGACCATTCTGCTCATATCTGCCCCCTAGGCTCAGTTTGATGCCGGTATCCCGCAAATAGTCACGAATAAACAAGGAAATTCATCACCATCCCCCTCCCACCGCCACACACACACACACACACACACACACACACACACACACAAAGCCAATGAGTTGCGGCCCAAGAAATGTCGTCAGTAATATTGCACTGTCTCGGAGTTATTGTCCTTTACTTCTTGTTCCTCTTGTTCTTATTCTTCTTCTGTTTCTTCTTCTTCTTTTTCCTCATCTTATTCATCAACAGTTCTAGTTCTTCTTGTTCTTCTTCTTGTTGTTATTACGATATCACTATTAATATCATCATAAAAGAAAACAATATTCATCCCCCCCAAAGACGGAGTATGGCCGCCCATATTGCGGGATGAAGAAGGTTACACACACACAAAAATCCATCCCCCAATGGGGGTGCCCACAGGAGACAGCATCTTGAGTGCGAGGAAGATGAAGATAATTCAAAACTTAAGTTATTACTATGCAATAATTACATGGCTAACTGTAATTGTGCAAAGGCAAAAGAATTAACAACCGAGCACGATGTTCATGTAAACGGCATAACACGAAGAAACGCACAGTACACAATAAATAACTTTTTAAGATGAGAGCATGGTATACTTAGAAATGCAGAGCACCAAGACAATCATAAATAAAGAAATATGTTCCTAATTTTTCTCTCACTTTCTTACTCAATCCCAATCCCATTCATCCCGTGACACCCAAAGTAGCCACAATTAAACAAGCCATTCGTCCATGACCACGAAGAGGCTTCCTACAACAATGCAAACTTTCACACACAATATATATATATATATAGTGGTAATTTGATTTTCAAATATACTCAGTTATTTGGTGGTTTCTGATTTCTTACTTTAAATGATTTGGACAGGAATAGAGCAAGTGTCACACACACATCCTTGAATTTGATAATAATAAAGTAAGTTTGAAAGAATTTGGATGTATATAATATTTGGAAGGATATATCTCTCCCGCAATAGTTTATACTAATGTAAAGTAAAGTGAAGTTCTGTTTCAAGTTCGTTGGGATAAAAATGGGCATGTCGTGCTTTCTTGACTTCTCGAGTATCTGAACCTATGTGGTTTAAACGCGTGATTTTTTTTTTTTTTTATCTCTCCACTAGATATCCAGGAATGCTTTGCATTTGACGAAATGTGGAATATAAAGTTCATATCTTTCTTTGGATTGTAGCAAAGCGTCTAGATCTTGAAAATGACAGTCATAAAGCCTTTGCTTAAAAATGGATATAAATGATTTTACATTTTCTACTCCTTGACTCTCCCACACAAATCCAAACCCATACCTAAACAATGTAATGCTGCACCCATGTGAAAACAGAAAATTCTGAATTGACTGCATAGAATTCGTGTTTATCATTTTGCTCAGTGGAATGAGAAACGTTGTTTTTCTTATAGGGATTAAAAAAGTTATTCTATGTTTGTTTGTTTTTGCTTTTTGGAATAAATCCTAATTTTTTGCTTAAAAAACAAACAAACAAACAATGTAATGCAAACCTTGCTAACCCAATTTGTCTTACCTTGACAGTGCATTGTGTACAGCATTTTGTATGATTTCCTTGGAATACAATATTCCTCCACTTTTGTTAGTCTTAACCAATGCTTAATAGTTTTAGTAGAAGTTTGTACGTAAAATCGATAGCTGTTAGCTTATTAATATGCAAGTGGATTAGGTGTTTGTATGCTGGTATTCCATAAACGTTTTATGGCAAGAAAATGTACTCTCTCAATAGGGGTGTGATCTGCAGTCAACCCCCAAACTTCCGCATCATATGTCAGAATAGGTTGTACTTAAAGAAAATCTTAGGATAATTTTCTCCTATAGACCAGAGGAATCTACAGATACTGAAAACACTTTTTTTTCTTTTTTTGCTTTACGAGCCAAATCTTCCAATGAGTAAGAAAATGTCAATCCCGTGGAGAAAAATATTCCAAAATATTTATATTGATTTACACTTCCATTTTTACATTTCCATGTAACCATTTTTCTCTTGCAGCAAGTAAACCCTTTTTCCTAAATAATATTCTTTTTGATTTTTCATTTTTAACTGTAAGACCTAGCCTGTCTGCCATACTTCTTAAAATGTTCAGTTGGTGCTGGAGCCCGATCACAGTGTTAGAAAGGAGGACAACATCATCAGCAAATAACAAAACCAGAACCTGCATCAAATCAGGTGACTCTCCCTCTCCCTCCTCCTCTCTCTGAGATGACATAATTAGTGACATACACTGGCGTACATGCAGAAAATGACCAGAAATGCGGACATCCTGTCAGTATCTGTGTTGACTAGTATAATAATGTTCACCTCAGACACTGTGTCGTCAGTATCTTCAGTTGGTTCACAAGGTCAGTTCGTTAGCCGTCTAGGCAGGTGGTGGTGGTGGTTATGTTGCAGTTTGTGTTGTTACTGTTGGTGCTTTAGTAGATATTGTTCTGTTGTTGCCGATGTCACTAATCGGTTTTTCATGTTGTTTCTTTTCTTTTCTTTTTTTTTCTTTTTTCATTTTTTTCTTTCTTGTTGTTACTGATTTTGTGTTGTTTGCTAACGTTGTTGACTTTCTTTTCCTGTTGTTATTTTGTCTTTGATGTTGTTTTGTTTTATTGTTGTTTCTAGTGATGCTGTTGTTGTGCCGTTGATGTTATTCTTGTTCAGTCATAGTTGTATTTAATC
>JADBJO010006520.1:71938-74438 GCA_016801955.1 Conus betulinus
GATATAGTTCAAGATCATTCAAACACAAAGAAAATAGCAAAGGTGAAAGATTTTCACCTTGACGAACACCTCTAAAACTGCCAAAATATTCAGATTGACTCCCATTTATAAATATACAAGATTTTATTTGATGATATATATTCGTGATTACTTGCAAAATCTTTCCATTTATGCTCTCTTTGATCAGCTTTTGCCATAATCCCTGTCTCCAAACTGAATCGAATGCTTTTGTGAAATTAACAAAAACACAAAACAATTGCTTCTTACAACTATTGAAAATATCAATTAAACTTTTTAAAACAAGTAAATGATTTGTTGTAGAATGATTTCGTCTAAAACCAGCTTGATTTTCCGAAAGTGTGTTGTTATTCTCAATAAAATATGTCAAACGGTTATTCAAAATTGTTGTGAACAGTTTTCCACACAACTCAGAAGTGTTATACCCCTATAATTGTTAAAGTCCAATTTACTACCTTTCTTTTGTATATTGACAGAATAAGTCCAGTTAGCCATTCTTCTGGTATGGTCCCTGTATCAAGAACTTTATTGAATAGTTTAAAATAACTTGTTTTTGAGAACTGGAATGCTTTGTTTTATATATATTCATTTCGTATTTTATCTATCCCACAAGCCTTTCCATTCTTAAGTTGCTGTACAGCTTTTTCAACATCTACGTCATTTATTGGTGCATTTAAAAATTCAAGATCATGTTGCAAGTCACAGTCAATATCCCTTTCGTTCTCAGCACTATCTGGTTGAACATTCAATGATTTAAAATGTAAGAAAAGATCATCCATACTAACAGGGCATTCATTTCTATTTCTGACTTTAATATATTCCCAATATTCTCTTGGTCTGTTAGCTTTAGTCTACGAATCTTCTTATGCCAATGCTTTGTGTAAATTCTATACGATTTTCTGAGAACTTTTTTGTATTCCTTACTGCTAATTTCAACCTGTCTACGGTTAGGACTAGTATCATTTAATTTAGTTCTATGTTTGGCTGTAAAATACTTTTTTCTATGTTCCCTGCATGTGGCATCAAACCACGGCTTATTTTTTTGTTTCTTTTGTTTGGCTTTTGCTTTGTACCTTTTCATACATGTTTGACTTCTCCCAGTGTGTCTTTAGCTGTTTCTAACAGAATTTGCGATAACAATGTATAGGCGTCGGCAACAGAACCGTTTTCATTATCAAGTATATTGTTTAATTCCTCTATGTTTTTAGTAGGTAAGTTTTCTTTTAACATCTCACCTTTAGATGGATCCCACTTCTTAATGTTTGCATAAAAACAAAGGTCTTCCTGTTTCAGGACATCTAACACTTCTATTATTTTCACTGAAAATTGAACTTTGAGTGAAAGCATTGTTTGACGTTCTCCGCGAAATGCTGAGAGATAAAAGAATTGGATTGTGAACATCTGAAAGCATGGCGTCAAAGGGATCAACACTAAAGTCAGCAATATGTGTGAACAAATAAGATGATCCCAGCATATATCAAATCACAGTACATCCACTACTAGTGTATCGACCAATACCTGCGTCTCTGCCAACTCTTCCATCAAATATAAACAAATTTTGTGATTTGCAAAAATCAATAAGTCGATAGCCATAGTTATTAGGTCAACGTACATCCTGGGAACACCTCGCAATAGGGATTCGAGATCTTCAATACACAGGTGAAAACTATCAGCAATAATGTCATTGATATTTGTATCAAACTTCAGGAAGTCAGGCAAATATTAGTATGAGCATTAAAATCTCCCATAAGAAGTATATGGCAGTTAGAATCATGACATGTAAGACTAGATTCCAAATCATCAAAACAGTTAACGGAACCATAAGCAGTTCCCTCTGGAGGAATATAAACTGAACCGACGAGCAGATCTTTATCATAACCTGTCAGCAGTTTATTGATTTTTAACCACAAAACACAGTCACTATCACCATTGGTTTCAGGTTCCAATAACTGAATAAAATCTTCATTTTTTTTTTACAGGCAATCACTATGCCACCGGATCTCTGATATGAAAGGTATTTTCGACTAAACAAAGCAATACAGTAACCAAGATTACTAACATAGTCCACGTAGTCTGAGTCTTGTGGATCAGTTCTACTTTTGGTGAATGTTAATATGTCAAACAGGGAAATATAGTTCGTAAATTCTTTAAACTGTAAACGACTTCTTAGTCCACATTCAGGGACAGGAAAGACAATCTACATTTAGAATCAGAAAAACTTGAAGCACAATTCAAACTAGCAACACTGTTAATGCTTGAATACGGATGTACATCACCGCGTCCTCCAGCAGACCCCCATGGCTCACAGACAAGGAGGTGCTGCAGCCCAAGGAACTTGAAATCCGAGTCGACGCCCAACTTGAAGAGGTCGTCAGGGCTGTCCACCATCACAACTTGCGCCCCCTCTTGCCCAGGAATCTTCTTCAGCTCACACCGAAGTCTGCCATCAGGAGTGGTATATACCTTGTCCACTTTGTCGGAT
>JADBJO010006520.1:77417-89917 GCA_016801955.1 Conus betulinus
AAATCATATAATAACTTCCAAACAACATTGAATAATAACATAAAACAAATCCAAAATGGCATAAAAGTATTCATAAAGGCTGACAAGACAAGCAAGTTCTATAAAATGGAACCTAATGAGTACTCTCAACTCCTCAACAAAAATATTCAGAAAAAATTTTTTTTAAAGCTGATAAGACTATATATGACAACATCTGCAAAAAGAGCTTTCATAACCCTTAAAGCCCACAAACAAAAAAGAAGCTTTCATAACCCTTAAAGCCCACAAACCTAACTTCCATAACAACCCTACTTGCAGACTAATAAAAACCCATCAAAATCGGAATTAGGCAAAATCAGTAAAAAAAAAAAAAAAAAAAAAAAAAAACCTGGAAAAAAAGCAATAGAGGACATAAAAGCAAACACTGAATATAATCTGTGGAAAAAAAGTTATGAAGTTATCCAATGGTTTTAAAGCATTGAACAAACAGAAAAATACAGTGTTTATTACTTTTGACATAGTGGATTTCTATCCTTCTATTCATGAGGAATTACTTACTAAAGCTCTAAGATTCGCCAACAAATATACAAATATAACAGATTCTGAGATGGAAATCATTTTCCACGCTACGAAAACCCTCCTCCATAGCAACAACGAAACTTGGATTAAAAAAAAAAAAAAAAAAAAAAAAAAAAAGCAAAATTTGCACATTCGATGTCACGATGGGATCTTATGATGGAGCTGAAACCTGTGAATTAGTTGGACTCTTCATGTTGTCTCCTATATACAGAGATGATGGCCTTGCCACGCTAAATAATAATAAACCAAAAATCATTGAAAACAAGAAAAAAGAACTTTGTAAAATTTTCCAAAGCTATATACCTAAAAATCACAGTAGAAGCCAACAAAAATATAGTAAATTATTTAGACATAACATTAGACCTTAAGGATCATACATACAAACCATATAAAAAAAACCTAATGACACACCTGTCTACGTAGACACCAAAAGTAACCATCCACCCTCCATTCTAAAAACCATACCTAATGGTATAAACAAAAGACTGTCTAAACTGTCATGCAATGATAAAGCATTTAACAGTGCAGCAGCCGAATACCAAGAGGCGCTGAAAAAAGTGGCTACAACTACAAATTACAATATAACCCAGATAACAACATGAACAGCAATAAGAAAAAACAGGAAAGAAAGATTAAATGGTATAACCCTCCATATGATGGAAGAACAAAACTAACGTAGGAAAAGAATTCTTCAGAATCCTTATAACATCATTCCCAAAAGAACATGTACTATCTAAAATATTCAATAAAAACACCATCAAGCTATCATACTCGTGTATGCCCAACCTTAAAAATATAATTGATTCTTCCAATAAAACCAAAAGCAATACAACCAAAGAGAGGGACGAAAAGGACATCTTGTAATTGCACAAAAAAGACCAGTGCCCTCTGAATAACAAATGTCTCTACAATAATATTGTGTACCAAGCTACAGTAACAACAGACAGTGATAAAGAAACATACATAAGGATCACGGCTAACCGTTTTAAAACCAGATATGCAAACCATAAACAGTCCTCCAAAATGAAAAATATAAAAAACCAAACAGAACTAAGCAAATATATTTGGAAGCTTAAAGATAAGAAAATAGATTACAAACATATCATGGAAAATTATTAAAAAAAAAAAGAGCAACACCATACAACAACATTTCTAAAAAAATGCAATTTATGTACTACAGAAAAGTGGCTGATATTATGTAACCCCCATCTAGCATCCCTGAACTCTAAAGTAGAAATGATAAACAATTGCAGGCATAAATGGAAATCCTTGTCAATGCACCATTCCTTGGCACGTTCCCCCTGAACGCGCCCCAAAAAGATAAAAAAAAAAAAACACACAGGCCACGTGCCACACGTACAGTGCTCACACGCCCACACGCCACACTATATAACACCGGTGCGCGCCCAGATTGTATACCCTGAGGAGAGCACTTGGCTCGAAACAATTTTGTAGGTTTTAATTCTCCATTTTAAAAACCCTATTTTAGGCATAAAAAACGCGAAAACAAAGTGCATGGAAATTTTGATTTAATTTGGCCAACAATTCCTTTGAACTGGGAATAGAAAGTACGTGGCGTAGGTAGTCCACATGGCCAATGCACTCCTCGTGCTAAAAACACTGACCCGGCAACAGTCACCCACTGTTACGAGGTTACAACCGGCCAAGACACCACGTACTGTCAAATTTTGAACGTGCCATCGACATTGCTTACGTCCTGTGCACAATGTGAACAATCGTGCACTGTCTCTATTTTTCGAGTTTTTTTTATGCCTCTGAGTATATATATATATATATATATATATATATATATATTTTTTTTTTTTTTTTTTTTTTGCCATTACTGAAGAAGTTTTAAAGCGAAAATTTTTATTGGAGAATATACAATTTAAAATGAAACTGTTTACTTTCTGTGTTTTTTATTTTTTATTTTACTCCAAGTATATATATATATATATATATATATATATATATAAGATCAGTGTGTTTTGTGGGGGTTTTCAGCCCCGTTGGCTCCTCCCCAGAGCTGAGGTTGCTATGGGCTCAGTTGGGAAGGCTGGAACCACACCGTTGAGTTTCATGTACTTAAATGGATGCGTCTCTGAGATTGTTGCTCAGTTTTCCTGGTTGACGCCGGGATATATTATGAAAGGAAGCGTAGGTACAGCCCTGTCATGCAGTGTCAGAGCAGAATGGAAATCCTTAGCATCATCTTCAAGATCCTCATCCTCATTGATCAGCATAAAAAATTCCCAGATTCTGTGGCCCTTCATGCCCTGTTCTCACGGTATCCTCAGTTTTCGATGTCCTCTCCACGTCTGTGGCCTTGGTTTGATTCTGTCAGTATCACCGATATCGGCAAATTCATTTGAAACGTCGTTGGATGGACATGGTAGCGTCCTTCGGAGGGAGAGCTCACGCAAACTGGCTTTACGACTAAGCAGTTATGATCGTCAGTAGGGGGAGTTAGCAGAAATCAAAGAAAAAAAAACAAACACTGGAATGAAAAAGAAAAGGAGAAGCCGGAGGGAGCTGTAGAGAAGAAGGTGTAAAAGTGTCAGAGTAAAAAGAAACAAACAACCCCCCCCCCCCCCCCCTGTGTTCCGTCTCTTTAGAGTCAGCAATACGTGGCTTGTCAGTACTGTCGGACCGGCTGTGTAAGCTACCTTCAGGTTCAGCCAAACTATAATATGGCAGACACACTAGAAGAACCTTCCCGGGAGAATAAGGGTGGGGGTGGGGGTCGGGAAGCATGTACAACACCTTTTTACCACCAGAACGACAAGACATTGACAAGGGATGCGTAAATGCCAATAGAGACGTGCTACCCCTGGAGAGAACAGTCTGAACCTCACGCAGAGAAATTTATCATGATGATGCAATACAACACAATACAATACAGTACAATACAATACAATACAAACAGAACAGTGCAAAACAGTACGGTGCAGTACAGTATAACACAGTACAACGCAGTAGAGTAAAAAATAGAATACAGTGCAGTACAGTACAGTACAATACATTACAGTACAGTGCAGTGCAGTACAATAAATACAATACAATACAGTGCAGTACAGTACAGTACAATACACAATACAATACAGTACAATACAGAAGAGAACATTATTATACAATACTGTACAGTTAAATATAACACAGTACAATATAATACAGTACAGTGCAGTACAGCAAAATGCATACGGCACAGTACAATAGAGTACAGTATGATACAATATTGTACAGTTCAATATTATAGAATACAGTACAATACACTACAGCACAGTGCAGTGCAGTACAATAAATACAATACAGTACAGTGTAGTGCAGTACAACACAATGCATACAGTACAATACAATAGAGAACAGTATGATACAATACTGTATAGTTCAAAGTAATACAGTACAGTAAAATACAATACAGTGCAGTGCAGTACAGCACAATACGTACAGTACAACACAATAGAGTACAGACTGATACAACACTACACAGTAGTATAGTAAAATACAATACAGTGTAGTGCAGTACAGCACAATACATACAGTACAACACAATAGAGTACAGACTGATACAACACTGTACAGTTCAATATGATACAGTACCGTACAATACGGCACAGTGCAGTGCAGTACAACACAATGCATACAATACAATACAATACAGTACAGTATGATACAGTCCAGCACAGTTCAATATAATACAGTACAGTACAACACAAAACACAGTACAACAAAGCACCATACGATGCAATACAACATTTGCCTTCTGGTCTGGTATGGTACCAACTCAGCCACCATTTTTTTTCCCTTGGTCAGGTGCAGCTGATTATTTGCAGAGCCGACTGCCAGCCGCACGGCACAGGATGGAGAGGACACGGCAGAAAGTTCTGGTGGTTCTGGCACTGGTCACAGGATGTCTGGGCATGGGCATCGCCGGCTCCATCTACTCCTTCAACAGCTACATCAACGCCATCAAGAAAACGTTCAACTACACCCAGTCACAGAGTGAGTATTGCAAGAGGTCAGTTCAGTTCAGTTCAGTTCAGCATTTATTTAACGTCTGTTCACCACTTATGATATTAGACTAAAAATGATTTAAAACGTCACCTCTAACTAACAAGGGTTAACCTCAAAGATAAAATAACAACAACAATAACTTTTTGAATTAGCGGTAAAATAAAAACACGCATCAAAGCAATTTGGCAATTTTAGATGTGTGCGATAATAGTAGCGATGTTTATGATGATAGAAGGGCCGGACAATATTTGACTGATATCTTGGACGTTGATATCAATAGAATTTTCTTTATAAATTGGAGTTAAGACAGAACATTCTATCAAGTGATGCACACTGAAATAGGATTACCACAAGTACAAAAAACATGGCAAGAATATTTTGTGTTCCATGCATTAAACTTGAGTTTTGTTACTATCTTGGAAATGTGACGAGGACAAGTATTTACATATTTGAGATTTTCTCCACAATTTCTGTTATAAACACAATTTTTCTAACTTTAGCAACATTTCTGATGAAGATGTTTTCAATGAAGATAATAAATTACAATCGAGGAAATGTTTAGCTCCAGTTTTAGCAAGTATATCTGCTGCTTCATTCCATTTCAACCCACTATGAGAGGGAACCCAGCAAAAGTCAATACATATTTCATGAATCCTTAAAACAGTGCATGAGGTGATGAATATCAAAAAGGAAATATTCCGAGCCTTACCATCCCAATGTTCCAGAGACTGCAAGATAGATTTTGAATCAACACATACGAAAATATTATGAAAGGCATGGGAGCATCATAAATGTAGCTCAAAGCCATCAATATCTCATATAATTCTCCTGTAAATATGGAAAACCCTTTGCCAAGATGATAATTCTTTTTCACATTTAGGCTAGAAATGACAAAACCAGAACCACTACCAATGTCATCTAGGACTGAGCCATCAGTGTAAATTTTCAGGTGATTGCTATAAAAATTGTCAAGCTGAATTCTGACCTCACTAACCGAGAGTTTTCAGTTTTAGAAACACTTGTGTAATTATAATCAAAATTTCCACACAAATGCTCCCAAGGGGGAATCTTATGCGTGATGGGATCTTCAGAAACTGTCGATAAATCAATGTTACAATTAGATTTAAGCTTATACGCGTAATTTCTGATTGGTTGTTAATATGAAATATTTCTGGCTTGTTTGGGATAATCTTTGTTCGAATCCATCAATAGTTCTGCTGTAACTGAGTTCTTAACTGACAGACTTCTAATCACATATTTTGATACGTCTAAGAGCTGTTGTTCTCGAAAAGGTAAATCCTCTGCAGCTTGAAAACTTTTGATAGTATTTGCATGAACTGGTACACCTAAGGCAAGTTTCATTGCTTTGCTATCCAAACTTTGTAGCTGGTTAAACAGATATTTTGGAGCAGAATAATATATTTCTTGGCCATACTTTAATTTGGATCGAACTAAAGAAGTAGGTAAATGCAATAAAGTTTTCTTGTCTTGCCCCCAAGGCTGAAAGTTGATTATTTCAAAAAGTTTAATCTTTTTCTTGCCTTGGTTATTAAATATTGAAAGAAAGAGAGAGAGAGAGAGAGAGAGAGAGAGAGAGAGAGAGAGAGAGAGAGGTGGATGGGTGGGTGGGGGGTGGGGAAAAGAGCGAGAGAGCACGTGCTTATACATCGCGTGCACACACACAGACACACAGACACACAGACACACACACACACACACACACACAGACACACAGACACACAGACACACACACACACACACACACACACACACACACACACACACATATATATATATATATATATATATATATATATATATATATATATATATATATATATATATATATATGTATGTATACGTTTATATGTTTTTGTTTGAAAAGTTCATGTACAATTTAATCTGCGAAATGTTACTGAAAACCGGTATTTTCCTCTCTCTCTCCCTTTCTCTCTCTCTCTCTCTCTCTCTCTCTCTCTCTCTCTCTCTCTCTGTATAGGTGTGTGCATCCGTGCATGCGTGCGTGCGTGTGTGTGCGTGAGTGTGTGTGTATGTATGTGTGTGTGTGTGTGTGTGTGTGTGTGTGTGTGTGTGTATGTGTGTGTGTGTGTGTGTGTGTGTGTGGTGTGTGTGTGTGTTGGGGGTGTATTTTGATGTGTAAGTGTGTTTGTATGAGTAGGTGTTGTGTGAGTACTGGGGGGAATGGGGGAAGTGGATTAGATATGGAGTCTATAGGGGTGCAAAGTTTAATACTAATCGCTTTTGTTAACTGTCAAATACAGATTGGCTCTCTGTTGGGGTCCTGTGCCAGCCATCTGTAATTCACTGAGTAATAATCAAAGAAAGCCAGAGTTAACAATTGTTTGATTTTTCAGTAGTACTAAATAAAGAAGTCCCTGAGGAATGCCCAGAGCCGAAACGTTGGAAAGAAAAAAACTTGCTTGTTTGCTTTTCAGTGTGTGTTGTTGTCTCTCTCTCTCTCTCTCTCTCTCTCTCTCTCTCTCTCTCTCTCTCTCTCTATATATATATATATATATATATATATATATATATATATATATATATATGCACTCACACAAACAAGTTCCGCCACTTCCACCCCATAACCTCCCGTCTTTCTCTCTCTCTCTCTCTCTCTCTGCGCAAATCAAATTTCTAACATGGACTACCACACTCACACACACACACACGCGCGCGCACAAACACACACACACACACACACACACACATACACACACACACACACACACACACACACACACACACGCGCGCACTTGGCTCAGTTGTCGGCTTCTTCTTTTTTGGTGTTCCATGAAGAACTGTATGGAACGTGAACATGAATTCTTTCTTATCACTGAACCAAACCAACGGAAGAGCAAAAATTTCGTGCGCTGTCCGTACCAGTCAGATGATGTTGCTCCTTCTGATGCGCGATGGGGAAGATGGCGGAACATAATTAGAAAAGGATGTTTAAAAAAAGAAAAACAGCCTTCTAACCGTTCAAGACAACACACATAATTATCTGCATCGGAAAAGGATCTTTAAAAAAAAAAAGACACACCCTTCTAACCGTTTAAGACAACACGTAAATTATCTTCATCGAACATGAAATGCATTTAAGCGTAAAGAAGCTGAATTAGAGACTAGTTGCTCTTTGTCCGGATCCCTTTCATTTAAAAATATTATTTTATTTATTATTGAGCTACGTGATGCGCCGAATTCCCTACATTTCCTGTGATTGGCATGAGAAGTGTTTGAAATTCACTTGGTGACAGACCGTCTGTATTTGTCCCCACTACACAGGAAGAGAAGAGCGTCCAACCGGAAGTGACGTCACCATTCATCAAAATGGAGAGTGAAGTTAGAGAATCGTCTAATATCCCATAATTTTGTGAAAAGACGTAAAATGAAAGTACTACTACTCCTACAATACAGAGTGAAGTCTCCGATCGTTTTGAAGGCATAACAAAGGACGTTCCGGACGTTGCTATTCACGGAGCGTAAGGAAACAAAACAATGGCGGTTCTTAGATTACAAATGATTTCCTTTCGGACCTCTGGCTCTTGTGCACATTATGTATTCGTAGTTTATGTCGAATATGAAGCAGACTTTAAACGAAAAAAAAATCTGAATCAGAGACACGGTTTGTTGAGATTTTGTGTCTCGTCTCTTGTCTCTTGTACGTTGAAGTACGTGGGGGTTGCATCACGTTCTGTGAACTTTCTCCCAAATGGTACACGAAACCAGTAAACGACATCTATTTACCTTCTGGTTGTACGGTACAGCGCCTACCTTGAAAGCAGACATTGACTGATTTGAACCGACTGACACCTCACATGAAAATGTTAAAAAAATTTGCGAGATCTGTATTCACGTGGTATCGTTGTGGTATTAGCTAAGTCCCCCACCCCCCACTCCCACTCCCTGCCCCTAATCCCTAGTTTTTCCCCAGATGGTTGTCCCCGTATACTCTTTTAAACTTCGACAGAGCTAGGTGACGAGGTAAGCTCGCCTTCGGCGATTGCTTGTACCTCAGTTGCTTGGAACACTTAGCTTGTGAGGTCATCAGTTCGAATACCCAGTATCAAACGTAAAAATGGGATTTTTGGCTGCCCATCTTTATGTTGTCGTTCTGGTGTTCTCAGATTAGATCGCCCTCCCCCCCCCCCCCCCCCCCCCCCCCCCCCCCCCACTACCGCCTCACTCCCCTTACCACCTCCCTTCCACCCTCCCTTCACCCTTCCCCTCCCTTCTTTCTCTGCCCCTCCTCTTCCCCTCCTCGCCCTCTTGTTTTTTTTCCCTATGTGCCATATCATCTGAAGTATGTATGTGCCGTATCACCTGAAGTATGTATGTGCATATCACCTGACGTATGTATGTGCCGTATCACCTGAAGTATGTATGTGCCATATCACCTGAAGTATGTATGTGCCATATCACCTGAAGTATCTATGTGCCATATCACCTGAAGTATGTATGTGCCATATCACCTGAAGTATCTATGTGCCATATCACCTGAAGTATGTATGTGCCATATCACCTGAAGTATCTATGTGCCATATCACCTGAAGTATGTATGTGCCATATCACCTGAAGTATCTATGTACCATATCACCTGAAGTATGTATGTGCCATATCACCTGAAGTATCTATGTGCCATATCACCTGAAGTATCTTTGGACGTGAAACTCGAATGTAGTTCCGCTTTTTTACCACTTCGTTATCCCCGTTAAACCCCTTCTTGCTATACTCTTTATATTTTTCCACAATGTATACACTCTTAACAGACTGTTTGATTGTGCACAGTGGAAATCATGGCGGCGATGGGCAACTTCGGCCTCTCTCTGGGCTTTCCCGCCGGCCTTCTGTGCGAACGCTTCGGCGGTCGAGTGACGTCATTCGTTGCCATGGTGCTGACTGGCACCGCCTTTTTTCTGGCCGTCTCCACCACCTTCTCCACGACCTTCTATAGCCAGAAGAACATGGCTCTGCTACAGGATCTGTATTTCTTCATGGCAGGTGAATAAATGAATTTTGATGATTCGTGCAAATGGTTCTAATGATGACTGTGACGTTTCTACGTCTGGCTGGTGATCATTAACGTTTTTAAGATTCTGAGTCTATCTATCTATCTATCTTTCTATCTATCTGTCTGCTTGCTAGCTAGCTAGCTAGAGAGATAGATAGCTAGACAGACGGACAGATAGATAGATGAACAGACCAAGATATCAATAAATTGAGAGATGAAGAGAGTGAGTCGCCTACGTCTGTCCCCCCCCCCCCCCCCCCCCCCTCAACCCCTGCCCTCCCCACCACTTATTTGTTCAGCATTATCATCATTCGGTCAGTTAATGAGAGATCACATTTCTTTGAAGATCCAAGAATGGCTGTTCGGCCCAAGTCTTAGTAGCTGCCAGCACTGTTGTGACTGACAATGCTTAGGTTGTTTAAACAGTAGGGTTGATCACTCGGACTGTTGGCACATTTTCATCTCCCTCGCATCCGTGATAGATTTTCACACATAGGGACTCAAAGATTCCCTGCTATCGAGATAACTCTTTGCTTTTTGCGCAACATATTTCCGCAGAGTGCTTTTTTTTCATTCCTTTTTCTATACTTCGGCGGCTACGTTGGATTGTGTGTGTGTGTGTGTGTGTGTGTGTGTGTGTGTGTGTGTGTGTGTGTGTGTGTGTGTGCATGCGCGCGCGCGCGTGCGTAAGTGTGTGTGTGTGTGTGTGTGTGTGTGTGTGTGTGTGTGTGTGTGTGTGTGTGTGTGTGAAAGTGGTATATCTCCAATTGATACTGAGGATGGACCAACACAATCTGTTGGGTTTCACTGAAGAGTCCCAGACAGGGGACGAAAAGTAACTGGACAGGGGAAACAAATAACGCCGTTTGTGAAAGAGGCTTCGATGATCTCCGCATGTTACTAATGAAGATTCTAATAATTGCAATTTAGCGCCGTCTTTATCAATTCCCATTTTCCTTGCCCGTCACCTCTCTCTTTTCGCACATGAACGTCTGCTAAATCATTGTCTTCATGACAAATGATGTTTTTACCTACATTTTTTTTTAAAACCTACTATGTTTTTATTCAGCATGAATTCAACATGTGATACATTCCTAGGCCCACAGACATGCGAAGTCATCTCACCTGCCAGCCGAAGTCTGGGGCAGAGACGAGACTTTCTTGTTATTCTTTCTTTTTCCTTATTATCAGGGACTGGGACGAGCTGCCTGACACAGCTGTGCCGGTGAAACCTGTGGCTCCACTGAAATATAACGCCGAATTAGTTTACAGTCCAGACTTTTTTCCCCAGTCACTACTATATATGAGGGACTTAGATGAGCTACGTAATATCCACAGCTAAGGCAGCTGCCATCTTCGGTGTCTACATTTTAAGGGTGGCACGTGTGTAAACAAAATCCAGCATCGTGGATAGACAAGAGTATGCAGGCAGAGGCATTTCGCACATTCACATCAGTTGCGCAAACGTGGCTATAGTAGCAAACTCATAGAAGGTCAGTTGAAAACAGTTGATAACATGGATAGGAACCAACGTCTTCAGAAAAAAAGAAAACTCTGAAAGACTGTCACTAGTGTTGACATTTTCAAAATTATTGCCAGATGTACAAGCTGTACTAAAGAGACATAGTAATACGCTCTATAAGTCAGGATACATGCGCAGAGTATTCCATAAACTACCGATGCCTCCGTACAGACGGGATAGAAACTTGTGTGATACCTTGGTTCACCAGAAAACTGAAAGGGCAGTGAAGGGGAAAGCAGAAACTTGTGATTGTGACACCTGTTCTTCACTAGTAACTTCAACAGTGTTGGACACAAAGCAGAAATCGTCACACAAGGTTATGAGTAATGTGACATGTGCAGATAGAAATTTGATATATGCTCTGTGTGTGTAAACTGTGTGATAAGACAGTTTATGTTGGTGAAACCGGACGTTCATTGAAAGAAAGAATAGTGGAACACAGACGTGACATCAAGTTCCTAAGAGAAAAGCCAATAATGCGACATTTCCTCCATCATTCAGTGGAAGACCTTGCTGTTGCAGTGTTGGCAAAAGCTTACGGTGAAAGCAAAAGCTTCAGACTTATTACTGAAGAAAAATGGATAAGGACATTAGACACAATGGATGTAAATGGATGTAATGTTAAGACAAATCTGTAACAACCCTATCCGTATTTACCTTTGAACAACATTGATAATTTGCAGAAAAATTTATATATTTTTTTTTTCAGATGACAGTTCTTGAATGCCATGCGCGGTCACAGACAGGACTATGGTCACATTATTCGATGGGTTCATTTTCATTGTGATTTATGGAGCGTATTGTTATGTTTTGGAAGTACATTGGTTACAGTATAACCACACACACACACACACACACACACACACACACACACACACACACACACACACACATACACACACAAACACACGCGCGCGCGCGCGCACGCACACACAAACACACGCACACACACACACACACACACACACACACACACACACACACACACACACACACACACACACACACACACACACACACACACACACACACACACACACACACACACACACACACACACACACACACACACACACATATACGCACAAATTTCAAGTCTTATTTTGTGTAGATTCTCAATCGGTACTCTATGCTTTAAGATATCAGATTACAAGAAAAGACCAAAATTATCTTAGAAATCTGTCAATTAATTCATATCTTAACTTTAAAATGGACCAACGTTTCCTTCTGCTGGGTTCCTTCACATCTTGGATTTCTTCTTCAAATGAGTGGGCTGACAAAGTAGCAAAAAAAAAGGCGCTAGGCAAGTCACAGAATCCACTGAAATTCATGTTCCTTTATCCATTCAGGAGGGTTATCACTTGCTGGAACAAGTAG
>JADBJO010006520.1:94917-131982 GCA_016801955.1 Conus betulinus
GAGAGAGAGAGAGAGAGAGAGAGAGAGAGAGAGAGAGAGAGAGAGAACGAAACGAACGAACGAACGAATGAACGAATTTTTTTTTAATGAGGGATAAAGAAATACATTAAAAAAAAAAAAAGAAGAAAGAGAAGAAGAAGAAGAAGAGAGAAGAGAAATGAAGGACGTCAATGAAAGATGGACAGGTGAACAGTATATCATCAGAAGATATAGAGAAGGGGTAACGAAGGAACACAAATGAACATTCAAATACATTTACATTTAAATCATCATGTACTTGAATCCATATAATAATTTTGAAAACGTATAAAGAAGTTTATATGATGTTGTCATTAGTCACACTGTTTAGGAAGCGTAGCATCAGATATGAGAAGTATTGTTTTTTGAAAACATTTACTCGAAATTACATTAAAATGAAGACACTAGGTCGTTCCACAAACAACCACCGGAGTAAATGAGGCTAGATTTAAAAAGATCAATCCTCGGTAGGGGTATCTGAATCTTTCTGACATTGCGAATCAGGTTCGTTTTAAATTTATTTTTCAAAGTTGGTGGTGCATGGTTGGACATTATCTTAAACATGAAAATGCTTTGTTATAAATGAGTTTCCATTTTAGAGGCAAAAAAATGTCTAAAACGTTTAATCAGAGGGAGTTACAGTTGTAGATTTGAGAAGAACGAGTTTCACAGCCCGTCTGTGAAGACTGAAGAGTGGTTTTTTAATACGTTATAACTGGCCGAATCCCACAATGTAGAAGAGTAATTCAAATGAGATTCAATGTCGAAGTAAAAAAAAAACAGCTTACGACAATGTTGGTCTAAGAAATATTTTAGTTTTGAAAGCTGGTGAATCTTTTGAGATAGAAGTTTGCAAAGCATTGTGACATGAGAAGACCATGACAAATATTGTCTACAATGACACCAAGGACTTTATGATGATCAACTCTTCAACTATTCATTATTTATACAAAGAGATAGGGAATCGTAAGAAATATTTTGACGCTTTTGTCTGGTGGTTATTATCAAGTACTTCGTTTTCTGAGGATGGAGACACATGTGATTGAGTTCAGACCATATGATTAATTTGTTTATACTTTCTTGTAAACTGGCAAATATATTTTCAATTTTTTTATGACTACAGTGTATTGTGGTGTCATCAGCGAACATTTCACAGAGACTATCAATGAATAGAGGTAAATCGTTTATATATATGGAAAATAAGATAGGTCCGAGTACTGACCCTTGAGGCACACCATGACTAATGGATAATGTAGGAGAGACAGATTCATTTACTGAGACCATTTGCTTCCTATCGGAAAGAAATGAAGATAGGAGTTCTAACGAATTCTCTGATAAGTTGTATACCTTTAGCTTTTTAAGAAGAAGATTGCGATCAATAACATCAAAGGCTTTCATGAAATCTACCATGAGAACACCTGTAATTTTGTCGTTATTTATATTAGTAAGCCATTGATCAACTAGGTTTGTCAATGCTGTTTGGCACGAGTGATTTGCCCTAAAACCGGATTGGTCCTGATGAAATAAATTGAAAGAATTGAAGTGATCGAGAATATGTTTATTTAGATGGTTTTCCAATGGTTTAGACAGTACAGACAGAATAGAAATGGGCCTGTAGTTAGACGGATCGGTGTGATCACCTGTTTTGTAGATCGGCGTTACTCTAGCAATTTTAAAAGCCTTGGGAAACTGATTTTTAGAAATGCAGAGATTGTATATACAAGTAAGTGTTTCAGCAGTTACAGGGGCTGACAGTTTGAGAATCTTTCCGTCAAGTGCCATCAAGGCCAGTAGTACTAGTTTGCTTTAAGTGAATAAGAGCATTATACACTTCGTGTACACACATAACAACGGAATATCTAGACATGTTGTGATATTTTTGGACTGACAAAAAATTTCAGAAGAGCATCTAAATCGTTTTGTGAGGATCTGTTTCTTTTTATGGTGAAATTGGCAACATTGCAGAAGTGTGTATTCAACATTTCAACTGATACATCTTTCGGTGTTGTAGCACGAGCGTTAGAATTTTTATTGCTAAGCTGATTGATAGCCTTCCAAACTGATCGTTTGTCTGTTTTAGAGTAAATAAGATCTTTAAAATATTTCTTTTTGGCTGAGCGTTTTAAATAGTTAACAAGATTTCTTTGTTTCATAAATTCTATACGATTACCTGATGCCAGAAGTGAGTCTCTTAAATCCATGGATTTTTCTATATCACTTGTTATCCAAGGCTTTTTAGGGGTACTTTTGACACGAATTGTTTTTAATGGAGCGTACTTATTGTAAACATTGAGAAAAGTCTGATACCAAACGTCTAAGGCTTCATCGGGATTCGTGAACTGATACACAGAGGAAAATGAGGAATTCATCAGATCTGTAAGGAATAAGTCTTTATCAGAGCCTGAAAAGTTTCTATACGTATATACTTGTGATGATTTAGGGGGATTTTAACGCCTCGTTTAGACCAAGTAAAACAGACAGGGGAGTGATCGCTGCATCCAGAGACTGGTGAACATATTTCTATTATAGTAGGTACAGAAGATGTGTAAACATGGTCAATGAGAGTTTGGGAAGTAGCAGTGAGCAGTGATTCGTGCTGGCTTATCGATTAACTGAGTCAGATTAAAAGAAGTGTAGATTTGAATCCAGGATTTATTCACTTTTAAAAGATCAATGTTAAAATCACCCAGTAAAATAATTTCGTTTGAGAGTAAGGACGCCTCTCCATCATTAGAGTAACGTTATCTTTCCAGTCAGCTTGTTCTGCTGGGTTTCTGTAAATAAAGCCTAAGAGAACTGGGTTTGGAAGTTTTTAACTGTAACTTTATCCATAGTGATTCTATATGATATTTTTCGATCGAAGCGGCTCGATTAATTTAATAGATTCGTGAACATAAACAAGTAAACCTGTTTCTCTTGGTCTGGAAGGGTCATTTCGAACTAAGTTATAACCAGGTAAAATTAATTTTGTGTCAGAAATATGGTGTGTTAATCTTGTTTCCGCAAAAACCAATAAATGAAGAGAGAGAGAGAGAGAGAGAGAGAGAGAGAGAGAGAGAGAGAGAGAGAGAGAGAGAGAGAGAGAGAGAGAGAGAGAGAGAGAGAGAGAGATTAATTTTATGTATTAAGTCTTCAGATGGAAGATGTTTGACTTAAACAGTTATTTTCGTATTTAATTCACTGGACAGCGTTACAAGAAGCAGTCACATCAATTTTAGGGGGGGGGGGGGGGGGGGGGGGGGAGGAAATGCTGGTTAAGTTACACATATTGTCTGTCTGTAAGGGAAACGTCGACCAACGGGTCATAAGGAAGACCGGTATGAAATATAGCTTATAGAATTACATTGTCATCTTGTTAAATTGAAACCACTCTTAACTGCGCGATGGATGCTGTGCACCACATGTATGAATTTTATTCTTTGTAATTATAGCCCATTATAGCCCAGCCTGTACCCATCGTCAACACAGCGCAGGTCTCCAGGGGTAGTACAGGACTGATCAAAAGGCAGGTGGAGACAGTGCTTCTCTGGGTCCTCCCCAGCACCTTCAGGTGTTTCGTTTTCTTCTCCAACAGATAATACATGGCCTTTTCAGGGTTGTCACATTTCCTGGCGAGGAAATCCCGTCCTGCAAAAAACGACTATGTATGATTTTTCCCCGCGTACGCAGGCTGATACTCCTGCGGACACTTCCCGTATAGACAGGCAAGGATTAATCCCATCTACCCAACAAAGGGAGTGGAGTTTCGTGTGTATGACCGTTTTTGTGTCCCGCCATTAAGGCAGCCATACCCCAGCTTTGAGTAAGGTTCATGGTATGTGTGACATGTCATCCATAACAACGGCCAAACTGGCCCTTTCTTCCGAAAGTTAGTGTTGGGATTTTACGTGTGTGGATGATGTTATGAGTGTGTTCACACACGGTACCTCGGTTTATAGTTTCATTCGAAAGACTGTATGGGAAATGAAGTCAGAACCAATGTTAGCTCCGAGGGGAAAAATCACCCTGTACCGAAACGGCCCGGCGGAGATTCGAACCCGCAATCCCAGGATCACCAAGATTACGAGTCCGGCGCTCCAGCACTGAGCAAATCCGGTCCCCCTATGTGTCATAAAACAAGACCGTCACTTTGCAAGCATAATTAAAGAACCCAATCAACAAACATTTGGAAATGAAAAATGAAATCGTGTACAAGGCTATTTGGGCAAACAAGCACTCCAGATTAAACAGTAATGGTGTCTAGTGTGTATATCATTACTACATAGATGCCACGTCACGACAAAAGTCCTGCACGATATAAAAAGCTAATCGAAAAAAAAAAAAAAAAAGTCTTATCTAATTTTGTCATCGTTCCATATGCTATATCTACTGTTTCATTCTTTCCACGACGGCTGTTGCATGCCACGTGTAATGGAATCCCGGATTTCCTGCGCGCCATTAATCGGACAGTCACTCTGTTTGGATGCTTGTGATCTCGATATTCCTGAAAGCCCAAAAATTGTCGTTTGAAGCCTATACTTTGTTTTCACTTCTTCTCACGAAAAATATCTCTAAGTCGGAACATAAGGGTCACTGGGTTTGGTCCGTAACTAGCATTACCGACGCCAAGCATTGCTTTAGTGTGTGTGTGTGTGTGTGTGTGTGTGTGTGTGTGTGTGTGTGTGTGTGTGTGTGTGTGTGTGTGTGTGTGTGTGTGTGTGTGTGTGTGTGTGTGTGTGTGTGTGTATGATGTGCTTTGTGCTTGTGTTTTTATGTGTGCGCGCGCTCGCATGTGTGTGTGTGTGTGTGTGTGTGTGTGTGTGTGTGTGTGTGTGTGTGTGTGTGTGTCTCTGTGTGTGTGCATGAACTTATGCACACGTCCCAGGGTCACCACAAGGACGAACAGAGCCAGGATCTCCGAGACTTCTACCTGACCAGCGCCATAGCCTTCATCACCATCAACTTGCTGGGGATCGCCTTCCTGGGGGTCTACCGGGACCCTGAGGAGACTTCCTTGGTCACCGCCAGGTATGCGATGCTCACACTCATGGTTTATCTCCCCACCCCATTCCCCCAAACCCCCCCATCATCCTCCGCCATGTAATGTACATGATGGTGATAAGGAAAAAAGTTGCTTATGCGGCTATTTCTAAGTCGCCCACCCCACCACCCCATCCCTATTCCTTTGTAATATTGGTGATAGCAGTGAAAAGTGAAGTTGCTAATAAGGTCATTCTTATGAGGCTGCCTGTAAATGGACCGTATCTCCGTTTTCAGAAATTCGACAGAACAGCATTTTGAAACGTTCGGAGGTTGGAGCAAACACATTAGAACGTGTTGGAAAGTAACTGTTGGGTAACTAATTCTTTTCTTTCTGGTTTGCTATTGTCTTTTCTTATATCTACCACCTGATATCATCTATCCCACCCTGACACAGTCAAACACGCATGACACATGCACGCGCACAAGCAGATAGATGGATCAATAGATCGGCAGGTAGATAGGTAGGAAGATACAGACAAAAAGATCTTACACGTATACACACGCACACGACAGATAGAGATGTAGATCTCTTTCTTTCCCCCTCCATAGACCATAGACAAGATCTCTCTCTCTCTCTCTCTCTCTCTCTCTCTCTCTCTCTCTCTCTCTCTCTCTCTCTCTCTCTCTCTCTCTCTCAAAGTGATGGACTAAAATTTGTCTACACATCAAATGGTGAACGCTGATAGACACGGGCTTAGGGGGCCGGTGACTTGGGATAAAAATCCACAAGGATTACAAACGAATTTTCAGAAAATGCCTTGTTGAAAAACTACACAAGTAAAATTTATAAAACAAAGGACATCATTTCAGCAAGACGATTCATGCAAACAGATCACAGGACAAAACACGATGCATTTCGACCTCTTGGATCTTCTTCAGGCAAAACAAACAACATTTAGGACAATGAAAATGAAGAACGAGGAACTACTTATCTTCTCATATTCGGCACAAAATGGTTAGCGTGGCAAAATTCTTGACAATCATTTTGCGCCGAATATTAGAAGATAAGTGGATGCGCGTTCTTCGTTTTCATTGTCCTAAATGCTGTTTGTGTGTACCCGAAGAAGACCCAAGAGCTCAGAATGCATCATGTTTTGTCCTGTAATCTTTTCTCTGTATTGTCTTCCAGAAATAATATCCTTTCTCTTTTCAAATTTGAGTAGTCTTTGCTGTTTTCACAAGGGATTTTCTAAAAAAAAATCCGCTTGTAATCCATGTGAATTTTTATCCCAAGTCATTGCTTCCATATTCTTTCTTTCTTGTTGAAATTTGTTTCAATTTCCGCCTTCAGCCATCTCGCTTCCAAACTACTCAAGTAGGTTGATGCGCGACATAAAGAAGTGTGTGTGTGTGTGTGTGTGTGTGTGTGTGTGTGTGTGTGTGTGTGTGTGTGTCTTCTTTTTCTTTTGGTTTTTTTTTTTTTTTTCCTTTTTGACTTCATTCTTGTAATTTATTTGTCATGTTTTGAAGATTTTCTTTTTCATACAGGCATTCTTTCGATGCCCAGTCAGACAAAAAGTGCCTGGTTGCCTTGTCTAGCTCTATATCAAAATGTATTTAAGCTGGAAAGACATTGCAGCGCACACAGCTCTTTGCCAAGGTCCAATGAATTCTTTAATGAAAGATTCTGCCCGGAGATACAAAACTGTTGGTGTGGACTTAGAGAGTTACGTCCCATGTATTTTTGCAATAGGATATGGAAAACGCAGTTATTAATTTTGTCTAGTTAACAATTATATATAATAAATCACTTCGTGAACTGTCTGAAAGACTTACTTTATAAGTATTTTTGTAGTAAGATATAAAAAACGTAATCAGTGAATTTTACCATGTCAACGTTTACACGAAATAAATCACTTCGAAGATGGCTAGTTTGTCTGGAACAGTCACTTCATAGGGCTCATATTCAGGAAAATATTTGTAGAAACAATGCTGAACGGATCCTGGATCTGCTGTTTGATCCGCATCGACATTACGAATCCACATCAATATTTGATGGGTTTGACCTCAGACCACTGTCGTTCCACCACGCCTGGGTGAAATTGGTTGCTTTTAATACTTTCTTTACTTTTTGCCTGATCTTACTGCCAGACAAGCAAACCAAGGAGCGAATGTGGGCAAATCATAAACTCCTTCACAGAGAGGTCAATAGAACTGAGGGAAAATTGTTGTCTTTTCGTGCTCGTTCTTGTAATTACCACCTGCAGGACTAACCTTCGATTCAAGAATATTGGTGATCATAGAGTATTAAACATATAATATATATCAGTCTGGTCTAAGCATGAAGTGTATTCAAATGTTATGACTGTTTGTTTTACATCCATCGGAATAGGCATATACTTTTGAGGGAACTTCTCGCGTTTCTGCGGAAATCATGAAGCAAGTGAAAGGATGCTCCCTGATGTCTGTGAAGTCCTTTTTGTAGGGTTTTATTTGAAAACTAGTCGACCGGGGGGTTACTTTGCGATGCGTTGAACATGTCTGCTCAAGAGTTGTATCCTTTTTGTTATCTGTTTGTCTGTCTGTTTGCCTGTCTGTCTGTCTGTCTGTCTCTCTCTCTCTCTGTAACCGTTAGGATTTATTTCATTTTACTTACATGCACGGACGCATGCACACACACACACACACACACACACACACACACACACACACACACACACACACACACACACACACACACACACGTGGACACAGAGAGACAGAGAGAGAGAGAGAGAGAGAGAGAGAGAGAGAGAGAGAGAGAGAGAGAGAGAGAGAGAGAGAGAGAGAGAGAGAGAGAGAGAGGAAATGGAAAAACTTTTATTCAGTCTAGGTGACAAACCCCTTCTGAAGGGGAAATTCTTTATACAATGACGCTTTGACAATGGACATACAAGACGCATCAACATATTGACAATAGAGTTCTAACATTTTAATTTTAACGAAAGAACAGTACAGGTGCATGCGATCAACATCAGCGTTCAGTTTCTTATCTGCACTAGCACGCCTTTAAAAGGCTTTGTAAAGATACAAACATGAATTGCTCAGTATTATGCTGTTGCTATTTGTCATCAATAAAATCACATGGAATAAACTTGGGTTTGCATAAAACTTACGCTGAATGTACTTATGCCTAAGATCACAGATTTTAGGACAGCAAAGCAGAATATGTACTTCATCTTCTTGCATTTCTTTTGCACAGTTGACATATCAAAGAATTATTTGAAACTTTCTTATTCCTATCACGATGAATTATATTACAATATCTGTTAATCCGACTTTAATTTTCGTTAATTGATATTTGAGATATCTGTCGATGTCATTGAACAGATACTTTTCACAGTTCCTGTTATCGTAAAAGTTCTACACACAGATAATCGGGCACTGTCTTGAACAATTTTTATGTACATTCCAGTTCTGCCATAGCCGATCTATTAAGTCTTTAGAGAGAGAGAGAGAGAGAGAGGGAGAGAGAGAGAGAGAGAGACTCAAAGACTCAACAATTTATTCAGATAAAGGCTTAGGCCCTTACTGAAGGGGGGATGTTCACACAACTAAGCGAGAGAAAGAAAAGCCAGTGACATATACCAAATCAACAATTAATAAACGAAATAAGATTCTTCATAGTATACACTGAAAACTAACATTCTATGAAGTAACAATTTTCAGCCCTGTTTTGCGCCAGATAAATATACATTGCTAAATTTTTTCATTGTAGTCTCATGCTGTGACGACATAAGTAAAGTTAACCTGAAATTGCATGGAGCCTTATAGTATTTTGGTTGTATAAATTTTTCTCTAAAATCATTCAAGGCAGGGCAGCAAAATAAAAAGTGCAATTCATCTCTTTTCCCATGTTGCATAGACGGCATGTAAGCATATTTTCATTTCTGACGCTGTATCTAAAGCAATGGCATGCAATACGAGACACACCAAATCGAAACTTGGTCAATTCACTTTTTATATATCTATTCATTTTAGCACAATATACAGTTCTCTCAAATGAGTAGTTTTTTAAACAACCTGTACTGTGCAAATCTGTCACTAGTATATATGTGATCATGCCAATCCTGCCATCTACAATCAATAATTCTTTGCCTAAAAGATGTTTAAAAAAACCTGATATATTTTGGGCACCCTGGTTGTCCCAGACATACGAAAATCCATAGGAATTTAAACAATGCCGTACATTTGTAACCCAAGTCCTCTTCCCATGAGAATCTAAATTTAATAACATTTTGTATGCCTTAAAAGGCAGCCTATCTTCATTCATTCTGGTCAGTTTCAGCCAATACTTAATACATTTCATGTATGAATTGAGGTAAATTGGATATCTGCCTAGTTCACCATAAACAAGATCATTTGGCGTTCGACTATCGACATTAAGAAAGCGTTTCAATGCAAACAAATGTACTTTTTACATTTCTGTCGTTTTTTTTTTCAAAGCCCATATTTCCGCACCATACTGTAGCATTGGTTGAATCTGAGAGTCAAATAGTTTACTAAAGACACTGAAAGCATTGCAATCTAATTTATATAAGACATGAAGCAAGAGAATAACCACTTTCTTCCCTTTATTAGCTATATTTGGCACGCAAAACTAAAACTGAGTCTTGTTGAGAAATAGATTCCAAGATACTTATACGCATTTACTACTTGTACTCTCTCATTTCCATAGGTCCATTTCTCATTTGCCGACAATACCCTCCCTTACGAAAAATAATGATATTAGTTTTCTTCATATTTACTTTCAGTTTGAATTTACTTGCAGCATTATATAAATTATTTAACTGTCTCTGTAAACCCACTACTGATATAGACAATAGAATAATGTCATCAGCGAAAAAGTAGGATAAATAATTCTATGAGATCAAACGTAACTCCATGAAGACCATTCTCAATTATTTCCAAAGCCAGTTCATTTATAAAAAGTGAAAACCAAACAGGACTACAAACATCACCCTGCTTGACCCCTTGTGTACAGTTCAACGCATCAGACAGTGTTGCCCCAGACCTTACTCTTGCCTTTACTTCGTTATACATGCTTTTAACACAACGATACAACTTACCCTTAATTCCGTTTTTGATCAGAACTGGCCACAGTAACCTTCTAGATATAGAATCGAATGCCTTTTCAAAATCCACAAAAGCAACATGTAACTTTCTATTATAGGCAAATTGTTTTTGTATAGCAGCAAACAAAGTGAAAATATGATCGATTGTCGAATATCCCTTTTTAAATCCGGCTTGGTACTCACCTGTAAAATCATTCTGGGTAATCCATTCTTGTAATTTGCTATTAACAATTGAACTGTATAATTTGCTACTAATGTCACATAAGGAAATACCACGATAATTGTTAACGTCATTGACATGACCTTTCTTATATAAAGGAATGATTACGGATTCTGTCCAATTTTTCGGAAAAATTCCTTTTTCAAATAAATAGTTAAATAGTGAGACTAGGAAATTAACAACTGATTCACCGGAATATTTGAAGAACTCACTTATAAGTCCATCTGGACCAGCTGACTTACCATTCTTTAGCTTTTAATGGCAAGTAAAACTTCTATTCTCGAAATTGGCCTGTCCAGCACATTGTCTTCATTGTCTTCAAAGTAGTTGCTATCAATTATCTCTTTCGTCTTTTTCCAAAACACTTTTAAAATGATCAAACCATTCATTCATACATATATCATTTAAAAGCTGGGATTTTCTTTTCGAGATCTTGTGCATTGTGTCCCAGAAGTTCTTTTGACTTTTTACAGAGTTTGCCAATTCATTTACTAACGATTCGTTATGATCTTTCTGTTTTCTTATATTTAGGTTCTTATACTCACGTCTTGCAATACAAAACTGGCTTCTGATATTAATATCCAGTATTGTTCTAAACCTTCTCAGCAGTCTTCGTACTCCACGTCTTGCCCGTGTACATTCCTGATCGAACCATTCCTTCTCTTTGACTTTTTTACCTACCAATATCTTTCTCTTCATATAAACACTTGTTCTTTAACAATCTGATTGAATATGTCAAGGGATTTATTCACATCTCTCTATATAAAAGCTTCTGCCATATCTAGTTTCTGCTGTACACGATATGAGCTCATAGACATAGTAAATCGTTCCGCATACATTTCTTTCCAACAATATTTTGTCATAAATTGAGCTCTTTCTACATTGGGTCTTCTGTTAATATATTCTTTTTCTGTTTGCCTTTGAATGGATAATAAAAGGGGTAAGTGATCAGATTCGATTCTTTCAAGAACTCTTAATGTTAAACGGTCATTCAAGAAATTAAACAAGTTCCCAGATGATAGAAAGTAGTCATTGACACTACTTCCCGAGGCCGAAATAAACGTGTAACGACCTTCAAGGTCACAATACATACACCATTGCAAATATATAAACCAAATACAGTACACATGTTAAGTAGTTTTTTTTTCCCATATGAATTCAATACAGTATCCTCAGAACACCTCTGTATTTTGTTGTCCACATCCATTATATGGTTAATGTGGAGTTCACAATCATGTAGAATATCAGAAAAAATATCAGTCCTTGCATTCAAATCGCCACATAATAATAAATCAAAGTCATCGACACACAGTGATTTCTCCACGACACATTCCTCCAACATATCTATTCCATTGTTGTAACCGTAATGAGTAATATGGGGAATTTTCTGGGGGGAACATAAGCACATATAAGCAGGACATTCTTACTCAGTCCAAAGAAATCTTTTTCCAGCATAAATGATAAAATACTTACAATCACAGTCAAGCGGATGGACACAAGAAAGAAGAGATTTACGAACTAAGATTATTATACCCTCCCCTGTGTTGTCAGTTTTACCGCAGGTTTGAGTTTATGATCTTTGAATATGCCCACATCAAAATTTTCTACAAAAGTTTCCATTAAACACACAAAATCAAAGGATGTAACAAAGTTAACAAAATCTGCATCATTCATTTTCGACAAAAGACCACTTACATCCAATGTAGAAAGGATACCGTGTTCACAGGATTGTCTAGATTTCCAGAGTTTTCACTCAAAAAAACTATCTCCATCCTTGTCACTCACATAACTTTGATCATCTGTTCGCACATAATCATAGTGACTGTCATCAGTTTCATTTGATTTCTCACTATTGTTTTCAAAAAAAAACCATCGCGTTTACGTTTATTTTTAAACTTATTTACATTCCCCACGATCACAGACTTACCTCTTCCATCATCCTCGCCAAAATATCTTTCTTCACGTGCTTGTGATCCACTATTTTCATTGTCATAGGCACAATTATCAACCAGAATTTATTTTCCATTTGTTCCCCATTCATGCAGCCATCCTTACGTATCGTTTCTTTCCATCAAATGTAATCACCGATCTCATGACCATATTCGTCTGTTACATTTACGCAGCCCCATTGTTCATTCACACACTTATCATCCTTGACAGTTACATTTACTGACGTACTATCGCAATCACTTGCAATGCAGTTTTTAACCACACTGTCATTATAACTAGCAACCCTCAACGTGTTGCAAACATGAGCAATATTACAAGGAGCAGTGTATTTGGGAACATCACACAAAATAGAACAGTTATTTACAGTATCATCATACACACAAAAATAGAACAGTTATTTACAGGATCATCATATGAAGTGGTCTTTCTTTAGTATTCTCGTCATTATTATGATCATCATTTACAACACAAGAAACACAATCATTTGACACATTACACATGACATGTCGTTTTTGACACATTGACATATATGAGAGCATCCAAGTGCGCAGGCTGTCCAACATTCAAGAGAGAGAGAGAGAGAGAGAGAGAGAGAGAGAGAGAGAGAGAGAGAGAGAGAGAGACCAGTCTCCCTCCCCCTCACTCCCTCCTTATCCTGGCTCCTACCCCTCTTCCCCCCCCCCTCCTCCCACTCAGCCCCACCCCAACGCATACACTTTCATTCCTGACCATCGGGCGGATTCTGCACGCATACTGTTGTTGCACGACCTCTGTCAACGTATGTCACGTGCAGGTCCAAGAGCAACTTGGTGGAAAGTGAACAAGGATTTGAAACTGACCCACAGGAGGTCACAGGTCGTGACCTGAGGGACATCAACCCGGATGTGGGCGAGGAGGATCTGACGGGTCTGAGGCTGATCCGGAAGTTCGACTTCCACTTCCTGCTTTGGCCCTTCATCCTCTGTGCCAGTCTCCAGCTTACCTTTCAGGTAGCAGGCCGAAACTTTCTGTTTTGGTGGAATATAACAGACATTCGTCAGATATAGACCTGTACACATACAGCCCCCTCCCCTCTCTACTAGCCCCACCCACACACTCACTTTTTTTTGTAGGAACGCCATGATTTAACAATGTTAATGCGAATGAGAAATGTCAGTGTGTTCATTATTCTCTCTCTCTCTCTCTCTCTCTCTCTCTCTCTCTCTCTCTCTCTCTCCGTGTGTGCTCTGTGTGTGTGTGTGTGTGTGTGTGTGTGTGTGTGTGTGTGTGTGTGTGTGTGCGCGCTTGTGTGTGTGTGCGCGCGCGCTGTGTGTGTGCGTACGTGTGTATGTATGTGTGTGTGTGTGTGTGTGTGTGTGTGTGTGTGTTTCTGTGTGTGTATGCGTGCATGTGTGTGTGCGTGTGTCTGTGTGTGTATGCGTGCATGTGTGTGTGTGTGTGGGGGGGGGGGGGGGGGCGTGCAAGCGCGTGTGTGCGTGTTGTGTGTGTGTGTGTGTGTGTGTGTGTGTGTGTGTGTGTGTGTGTGTGTGCGTGTGTGTGTCTGTGTGTGTGTGTGTGTGTGTGTGTGTGTGTGTGTGTGTGTGTGTGTGTGGATGTGTGTGAAGTTTGACGTGCCGCGTTTGAGCATAATGAGTTTGCTTTCGTACCACCTTATTTCTCGATTCCTTAAACGTTATCTACATGCATTTATACATTTACATAGACCAACATCACCACGTTCCTGAAGTCCAACCACCTGGAGAGGTACAACACCTTGCTGACCACCCTGTCGTTTGCCTCTGGCACCGTCCCAAGTTCCTGATTGGCTTTGTGTCAGATCTCCTGGTCCAGCGAGTACCCAGGGTTGCTCTCGTTCTCGGCACCACGGCGGTTCAGGTGGTTCTTTTCTGCTCGATGTCTCTTTTTCTCTCTCTCTCTTTTGTCTGTTTGTCTTTCTTTCTGTATGTCACAGTCTATGTCTGTCTGTCTGCCAGTCTGCCTGTCTGCCTGTCTGTCTGTCTGTCTGTTTGTTTGCTGTCTGCCTCTGCCTGTTCTCTGTAGGTCTGCATGTTTGCCTGTCTGTCTTTTGTATGTCTGCATGTCTGTTTATTTGTCTGCCTATATGTCTGTCTGTCTCTCTGTCCCTCTCTCTCATTCTCTCTCTTGCTCTCCAAGCAAGGTGATGTTTGCAGCCCTATATATTGTTTTCTTTACTTATCAATGAATTAACACTAGGAGTGATAAGAGGAGACAGACATGGTGCAACCTTTACACACGATTACTTTGAGCTGTTTATTTCATTACTGGCTGATGATGTGGCATTAGTGGCTGAAACGGTTATTGGCCTGCAAACACAGATCAATAGTCTGTGTCGTGCAGCGGCAGCGTTACACTTGAAGGTGAATATGAACAAAAGTAATGTTGTTATGTTTAGGAAAGGAGGTTATTTATCTGCTAGCGAAAAATGGACTCATAATGAAATAACCACGCCTGTTGTAAATGTGTACAAATATCTGGGAATTTATTTGTCTACAAGAATTAGTTTTTGTAGCAGCGTGCAATAATCTTTCTAGCCGAGCCAAGAATGCTTTGTTATGTATATTTCAAAAATTGTATAAGTTGGACACAGATTAATGACAAAATTGATTTGAACGGCATGTTTTGTCACTTTCAAGTCCACTACCCATCTTTCAAAAAGTCAGAACGCCAGAGATACACAAAAACACAGTCAGTAACGCGTGTGTGTCCGCCATTTGCGTGGATGCACGCGATGCACCTTTGCCTCATGGATTGAGTCAGAGTCCTCAGAGTCATCTGGGGTATTGCCTGCCACTCCTGCTCAAGGAACTGGAACAGCTGGTTGAGGTCAACTGGCGGGGGGGGATTGCTTCGAAGTCGCCGGCCCAGCACGTCCCATAGGTGCTCGATTGGATTAAGGTCCGGTGAGCAGGCTGGCCAGTCCATGTGGATCACGTGTTGCTGCTGAAGAAAGTTGTTGACGACTCGAGCCCTGTGAGGTCTGGCGTTGTCGTCTTGAGTACCGCGCCTGGTCCAATAGCTTGCAGCGCTGGCAGCACAAGGGGCTGCAGGATGCCATCCCTGTAGCCCACACCGTTGAGGTTGCCTTGCACCATGTGCAGGGGGGTTCTGTAGTTCCGTGCCATCCCTCCCCACACCATTATGGATCCACCACCATAGCGATCACGCTCGCTCACGAGACCATCGTGATAGCGTTCTCCTTGCCGCCGCCGCCAGACACGGTTCCTGCCGTCATGAAATGATAAGGCAAAGCGGGACTCGTCAGTAAACAATACTCTTGCCCACTGATCTCTGGTCCATGCTAAGTGACGCTGGGCCCAAGCCAAACGAGCAGCACGGTGAGCTGGTGTCAGACAGGACGGACGGCGGCTGGTCGTCTTGAGCGCAGGTGTGCCTCTCTCAACCGGTTCCGAATGGTCTGGTCACTGACGGTGACATTGCCGGCTGCTTGCAGCAGCTGCCCCCTGAGTGTGTCGGAAGTGGCCGTTCTCTGCCTCAGAGAGCTGACAGGACAAACAAACCTGTCCTGCTGCCTGGAGGGAGGTGACCTTGGGCGTCCTGGACGTCTTCGCTCAGCAACACTTCCTGTCTGGTTGAAGCGGTCTCTCAAAGTCTGAATGACTGAATGGGCGACTGACAGTCGACGACCAACCTCTCGCACCCCCCCCACGCCCTCCTGAAGCCACGCAATTGCCCGCCTTGGTCATCCTGACTCAGTCGTTGTCTCCGAGGCATGGTTGCAAAAGTGCCGTAAACACAGGCATAAATGCCCACCAGTCTCTCAAAACTGGCTGACCTGTGTTCAGATAAGACATGGGTTGCACGTGCATTGCAGTATTCCTGCAGTTCAGATGTGCTCTGTTGCACAGGCCTGTTTGATTTGCACCCTTTTTTTTCGTGCAGTATGTGCACATTTCAGTTCACCGCTGTGATGTGCATGACACAGACTGAGTTGATTTCTGATCAAATTCAAGTTGACTGATCAAATTACATATGTATGGGTTTTGGTTATGTCTGGCTGAACCAGAGATGTTGATGCAATTGATGATTTTCTTTGGATTTTTAGAGATAGATTGATTGCATGCAGATGGCAAGAATGGAATTATCTTGTAACAGTGGAAGATTTAACATGTATAGATCTTTTTGCACTGCGCCTAATGTTAAAAACCTATCTATTGTTGAATTTGGACAGGCATTTAAAATACGTAACTTATAGATTCAGACTCGCTATTTCTGAAATTGCAGTGCACTATTATCGTCACCCACCCCATAGCAATGAAGATTTATTATGTCAGTTCTGCAAAGAGGAGATAGAAAGTGCAGTTTATTTTGTTTTATGTTTATGTTGTCCTGTCCTGCAAAACTTAAGAGCTCAGTATATATCTTTGAAGTATTATAAAGTCCCAAATCACTTCAGATTAGCACTTCTTTTGGCGTGTACTTGTGAACAAACAGTCAGAAATTTGTCGATTTATCTTTTCAAAGCGTTCAAATGCGGTCTTCTATGTTCCCTTCTTTCTCTCTCCCTCCCCCGACTCTCTCTCTCTCTTTCCCTCTCTGAAAGTTGTCCTTCTCCACGACGTTGCGAAATTTCGACGTCATGCTACATCCGCCATCAGCACTGCAGCTAAAACCTGTACAGGATGTTTTTAAACGCACATAGTGTCAAGTCCCACACGTTATCATCCTGCTGTGTGGATGCCACAGTCACACACCAACAGTACCTCGCCAAAGATGAATCCAGGTGTCTTGGAATAAATTGTCCCAGACATCTTCCGCTGTCGCGCAGTGGTTAATGTCGCGGATCCCTGGAGGTTGTGGGTTCAATTCCACACATTTGTAGGATTGTTCTATCCGACCGGCTCCTATCTACAGTTTGGTCACTAGGATGACTTGACTTATATGACCGAATTCTGACCACTTAAGGAATACATCCGTGAGAGGGTTGCTGAAATTGCCTGACCAACTCTGCAGGTGTCTGTATCTCGCGGGCCTAGCTGACGCCCGTGTAACAGCCCGTTTTTACCCCCCCCCCCCCCCCCCCCCCCCCCCCCCCAACTGGAACTTACCCCGGAGTAAGTCTGGGCTAGCATGCTTTTACCCACGGAGGTCATTCTAGGACTAGTTAGAACTTACCTCCTTAGATGGAACTTACCCCCCCCCCCCCCCCCCATCGGGGTAAGTTCCAGAGGGTAAGAATGGGTGATGTCCTGAGAATGTTGGATCAGAACAGGCATCACTGAACATCACCGAAGTAAATGGCAGAACTGCATCATCTCCTTTAATTAATTTCCTCATGAGGTCATGACACTGACTGGTCCCTGTGGACTGCCGGCGCCGGGATAGCGGAAGGAGAAGCCAGAGTACGACTGTGGACGGGGAGTCAGAATCAGCGGCGTGGGAGGAAAGGTCACTGAAGTGGCACAGATGATGTGATGGGAGGAAAGTAACATGCTGCAGACAGCCTCAACACAGGAGAAATTAATCCAGGCAGTTGATGCATCATGCTGCCGGAATCTCCTCTGGCAGTGACAACAGGCCGTAAAGTCTGCCAACTTGCAAGGATCCATCCCGTCACTACAACCTGTCCATGACCATGGTCTCAGAAGGAGGAAGTTGGAGGTGGGAAGGTGGGGGGTGGGGTAAGGAGGAGGAATGGACACAGTGAATGGACTACAGTGGTTATAATCCTCCATCCATGCTGTACAACATTGTAAAGGGACAGCTGTAGGACAACAATGATGGGAATGATGTGGACAGCATTGTGGAGATGCGCGAAAGACGAACCGACAGGGGCACGAAAGAATTAAAAGACTCCTGACATTTGCCAACAGTTTGGGTTCTGACCCATATCTTGGCATTATCTCTCTATGTCAAACCTCTCAATCCTGTCTATTTTACGCCTCTAGTCATTTCTCTGTCATGTCTCTTGTTTTATGCCTCTTGTCGTCTCTTTGTGTCACGTTTCTATGGCATGTCATTGTGTCATGCCTCAGTGACGTCTGTGTGTCAATCCTCTTGTCACATCTGTGTCATGCCTCTGTTTCATGCTTCTAGGTCATGTCTTTGTGGCATGCCTCTGTGTCGTGTCTCTGTGTCATTTCACTGCTTCATGCCTAGGTTCCATGTCTTTATGTCACGTCTGTGGGCGGCTTAAGCTGACAGCTGGCCGTAAGCTAACAGCAATGCACACTCCCTGACGGGCGTAGCCTACTTCATTCCCACCACCGTACGCATGGCACGTGTTGTCCATCACTGGGCCAGTTTCAGCTAGCTCTTGCTTTCGGCAAAACTCCCATGCACGGAAAGACGCTGTTTACCCGTACTAACCAGCATGTTACATCTTATTATATATCAGTCTGAAAGACAGTTAGAGTGTACTTATCCAACAGTCTCCTTTCCGTTCTCCTCCACCAGCGACCCATTAACAGCAGCACAGAAAAGCAAAAACAAAGGTGTAGACCCCATCTTGCGATAATGGACTCGACCAGTGATAGTGCGGACTAAGGCGCTGACCCCAGCATCAATGATCGCGTGGAAGGCTGATGAAAGTATGGTATGCATCCTTTCATTGGTAAAGGAGAGTGCATTACTGTGGTTATAAACAAAAATCTTATTCTCTTTCTAAATATCCTTTCTTTGTGGTGGATTCAGTACTCGGTGCATTGATTACAACACACGTTTGTGCTTAAAGGACACAAAAGCCGAAAAATAAACGCAAAGTGCTCTGTTTGGGACTTCTGTGAGGATAAGGCTTTGCTGGGAGTGTAGGGCGCCCACACATGTCTCTGCGTCATGCCTACGTGTGTCGTGCCTCTGTTTCATGCTTCTTCACCATGCCTCTGTTTCAAACATGTATGTCATATCTGTGTGTGATGTCTTTACGTCATGCCTTCTTGTCATGTATCTTTATGTCATGCCTGTGTATTATGCCTTTCTATCATGTCTCTTTGTCATGTTTCTGTGTCTTGACTCTTGTTTCAAGCTTCCTCGTCAAGTCTCTTGTCTTATGTTTCTACATCATGGCTCTCCGCCATGTCCCTTGTTTCATTCTTCTGTGACATATCTCTGTGTCATGTCTTTAGTTCATCCCTCTGTGACATGTCTGTCATGTGCCCATGTCATCCCTCCGTGTTGTGTCTGTCGTGTATCTGTTTCATATCTGCTTGCCATGCCTCTATGTCATGTCTCTATGTTATGTCTGTATATCATGTCTTTCTATCATATCTCTTGTGTTATGTCCCTGTGTCATTTCACTATGTCATGCCTCTGCATGTCATGTCTGTGTGGTATGCCTCTGTTTCATGCCTCTATGTATTATCTCTGCATCATCCCTCTGTGTCATGTCTACATACCATGTCTGTGTGATATCTCCGTGCCATGCCTCAATTTACTTCTTATTTCAAACCTCGGTGGCATGTCTTGATTTCATGTGTCATACCTCTGTGACATGTTTCAATACCATGTCCGTGTGTCATGCCTATGCCAGTCTCTGACAAGTCTGTGTGCCATTTTGTCTGTGTCACCCTTTCGTGTCATGTCTCTGTGTCGTATCCGTATGCAATGCCTCTTTGTCATGCCTCTATGCCATGTCTCTGTTGTGTCCCTATGTTATGCTTCGGTGTCATGCTCCTATGAAATCTCACTGGGGTTTTTTTTTTTTTGTTTTTTTTTTTCTAAATCTCAGCGACATGTCTCTGTGTAACGGCATCATGACACGACTGTGTGTCACGCCGCGCCTCTACGTCACGTCTGTCTCTTCCCAGACAGTCTCTCTGGCACTCTGCATCTTCAAAGGGGACAGCTTCCCTGTCCTCCTCCTGGCCACGCTGGGCGTCGGCATCTCCACCGGCGTCACCTGGTGTCTCACGCCCGTCATGACGTCAGAACTGTTTGGCATGCGCTACTTCGGGCGCAACTGGGGCGCCATGATGCTGGGCGTGGCCTTCGTGGGCCTCGGTCTGCAGAATATGTTCGGCGCCCTGTACGATGAGCAGATCCAGGTGGCGGGCTCCACAGACTGCTACGGGCTGGCGTGCTTCAGGTGGACCTTCGTGGTGCTGACGGTTCTGAGTTTCTTTTCCTGCGTCTTGTATGTGGGATTGCTAAAGCGACGGCTGAGAGTACGAAGGCGTCGGAGGGAATTGCAGGCCATGCAGAATAAGTTTCAGTGACACATTCTGCAGGAGGTCTTTCAGTACGAATAGTGCCCCCCCCCCCCCCCCCCCCCCCCCCCCACACACACACACAGGTATCCTTAGGTCCCCCTCGTGTTGCGCACTATAACTTCCTGTTTTCTTGGGTTCTTTTTTTGTGTGTGTCTTTCTTTACCGTCGTCGTCTTGACTAATTTTCTGCTGTCATGTCTATTTGCCTCTCTTCGCTCTGGGAACTCTTTTAGTTTTTTGTTTTGGTTACGGTATATGATACGTCAGATTTGTTGTTGTTGCTGTAATCTGGTGAGTTGGTTAACACAGGACACACTGTCCAGTGAACATTTTACGTATTGTCCATTGTGAACACTAGCTGTCCACTCTGCCGTGATTCTTTTTCGAACATGTTTTTTTCAAAATGCATGTTGGGCGTTATATTTAGATGGTTTTCATGACTTCATTTACATTTGTTTTGTATCTGGGACCATACACACACACGCACGGAAGCACGCACGCACGCACGCACACATGCACGCACGCACGCACGCACGCACGCACACACACCACACACACACACACACACACACACACACACACACACACACACACACACACAGAGAAATATCACTCCCAAATATAAAGTGAAATGCAGAATGTGCACCTTCAAACAAACTAATTCGTTCAAAGAGGTTTTGCGGGCTAAGCTCGATTAAAAAAGAAAAATTCATCCCTCAGAGCAAATAAAAAATTCAAAAGATAAAAAAAGAAAGAAAAAAGTGTGTAAGAATAGGTGCACAGAGACAAGGAGAGAGACACGGGGCGGGGGGAGAGAGAGAGAGAGAGAGAGAGAGAGAGAGAGAGAGAGAGAGAGAGAGAGAGAGATGAGAGAGAGAGAGAGCAATCATAACATATAAACAATATGAATTTAATTCAATTGAAGACAAATCACACAGAATACCGTTCATACTCCAATAGAATACGAAGGATACGAAGGCTTTCAAGAGTCACATTTGACACACACTAAGAAGACATAACTCGTAGATATCACCTAACAGACAGGAGGAGGAGAGAGAGGGGGTGAGGAAGTCTGGGAGGGGGATTGGTGTGGGTGGGTTGACACTGCTACTTGAGCAATAGGACGTATTTTCACTGGCGTAAAGTCATGAGCTTGTTCTTAACTTTGTGATTTTGACTTTAATGGAATTCATTTTATATCGATAGCCAGTCACTGTAAGAAACTTGAAGATTGTACGTAAAACCCAAACTCTGTCATATCTCAATTCGTTTACGATGTGATGGGTGTTTTTCCTTTCAACTGCCGCCTCCTAAATCAGTTCAGTTCAGTTTGTGTAATATCCCCCCCCCCTCCCCACTACCCAAAAGAAAGAAAAAAAAAAGGAGGGAGCGGTATTGAATTTCTTGAGGCCCACTTCCCACTCCCTCCCCCCTTCCTCTCCCCCCACCTCCAATCGCATCCTCCCCCAATGTACAGTTCTTGTAGAGACGAGATTTGTCTAGAATGAGCATTAAAGATGAACTGAAATCCTGATTTCCATTTTCAGATCACATTGTGTTGCATTATGAATTCCTTCATTTTACTTAGCCTATTGTAGCAAACAAGAATGAAATAAAAAGAAAAAAAAATGTTTAAGAAGTCAACTGTTTTCGACTTATTGCAGACATTTTGTCTGCTACGCTGACTTCTCGAACAACTTCGCTGACTTGAAGCATGATACAACGTACAGGCGAGAGTTGAGACAAAACTGCGACTGCGATTCGATGGACGGTGGGGAAGGCGAAGGGGGGGGGGGGGGGGGGGGAGGGGGGGGGGTAGGTGGGGGGGGGGAGGGGTGTGTGTGACTTTGATCTGTGGTCGTTTACTCTCACTACAGACAACAGTGCAGATGAAAGATGGCACGGACGACGATTTGCGCTTCCGCACAGCTTGCGTCACCAAGGGCAAGGTCAGGTGCAAACGAGACAAGAGATAATAGCAACTTGGATCGGAACATTCTGACATTTCAGCTTAATTTCTGTGTGCAGAAGGTACGTTTTGACTGGTTGTGAGCTGCCGACAGTTATCGGGAAAAAAAAAAAAAGAAAGAAAAAAAATACAAAGATACAATAAATGAAATGCAAATGTTCAGCGAACTATCAAAACAGGACTTTCAAAGCGCTTATTTTTTGTTTTGTTGACATCAGTTTATCTATCTGTCTATCTATGTATGTACGTATCTATTTTTCTGTCTATCTACCTATTTACCTATCCATCCATCCATCCATCCATATAGTTATCTATTTGTCTATCTTACTATCTATCTTTCTGTCTATCTATCCATATCTACCTATATATCCGTTTATCTATCTATCTATCTATCCATCCATCTACCTATCTATCTGTCCATGCGATTATTACCTCTCTCTCTCTCTCTCTCTCTCTCTCTCTCTGATTCAAGATTACAAAGCGCAGTGGCATACCGAAATACCACAGAATGATCGTTTTCCATTTTTGCAGAACATTTAAGAGTGATTTGATTCTGGCCCCATACCTACAGTCAGTCAGTCATTTACAGGCAAGAACTAGTCTAATCAAATTAGGATTAAGTGTGTCACCCTAAATGTACATAGAATGCGTTTCCGGATAAATGCGACCGAAAATGAGTTGTTGTGTCCATGTTGTGGACTTCAAATAGAGACAGAGACCCACTTTGTTTTACAATGCCCATTCTATGAAGAGTAGAGAGAACAATACATACCAGCCAAGTACTACAACAGTCCTTCCCACTTTAAGTTAAGCATGCTGTTTGCATCTGAATGCAAATCAATGATCGTTCGCCTTGCTCTGTTCATTGAAAAAGTTTTTAGAATACGCCACAACTTCTTGAGTCATGAGTGAATTTGCTTTAGACAGGCAACCGATTTTGTGTATGTGTGTGTGTGTGTTTGTGTGTGTGTGTGTGTGTGTGTGTGTGTGTGAGAGAGAGAGAGAGAGAGAGAGAGAGAGAGAGAGAGAGAGTGTGTGTGTGTGTGTGTGTGTGTGTGTGTGTGTGTGTGTGTGTGTGTGTGTGCGCGTTTGTTTGTTGTGTATCTGTGTCTGTGAGTGTGTATGCTCACTGAGTTGTCTTACGTTCTAAGATGCCCATCAATCTAATCATGTTTGCTATTGTGAAAACCCACCATGACCTATTCATAAAACCATTCAGAGTTCAGAGTTCTCTCTCTCTCTCTCTCTCTCTCTCTCTCTCTCTCTCTCTCCTCTCTCTCTCTCTCTCTCTCTTCTGACAGAAACTTGATAATACAGAACTGGATAGAATCTTTGCGTTGAAGGAAAGACAATTTCAAGTAGGCAAGTTTCCCCTTCTCTCCCCCCCCCCCCCCCCCCCCCCCCCCCCCCCCCCCCCCCCCCCCCCCCCCCCCCCCGTGGTCCCCCGTCCCCCTCCCTGTCTGTCTCTGTCAGACAGAAGTTGTTTACTTTGAAAATCTCTTTGACAGGATGACGCGTTGGGTTTAACACGAGAACTAGATCGCGTACCAGCGGACAAGGTACAAACGCTTATTAGACATCAAGTTTAACCTTTCCGTCAGAGTAAATAGTGTGTTTTCAAATGTCGAGTGAGCCACATAGAATCATAAAAATACGATATTGTTAGGTCAAACAATTATATTCATAAACGGAAGGGCAAAAAAACATTCGGACAAATAGTCTATCGTAATTCTTCCCGACCACAGTCGGAGTCAGGCAAGGGTGCCTACTATCTCCAGTCCTTTTCAGCATCTTTTCTGGAGAGAATCATGCAAGAGACCCTCGAAGAACATCACACCTACATCAGCATTGGCGGCAGGCCGGTCTGCAACCTTCGTTTCGCAGACGATATCGACCTCATGGGGAGCAGCAACACCGAGCTCCAGGATCTCACAAACAGACTTCTCACAAGAGCAAGTGCCTACGGCATGGAGGTCAGAGAAGTCAAAGGTCATGGTCAACAGCACGACTAACAGCAGTGCTACCAGCTTCAGGTACATGGGAGCAACCCTGTCCAAAGATGGCACCTGCACAGCAGAAATCCGAATCAGGATCAACTCCGCATCAGCAGCGATGGCCAGACTGAACAGAGTGTGGAAGAGCAACATCAAATTCCACACAAAATTCCGGCTCTACAAATCACTAGTGGTCTCGATCCTCTTATATGGTTGCGGGACATGGACACTGATGGCCGAAACAGAAAGAAGAATCCATGCGTTTGAGACCAGGTGCCTGAGGAAACTACTCCACATCTCTACAAAGAACACAAGACCAATGATTATGTGCGGAACCTGGTCACTAACCTAGTTGGGCCCCACGAACCACTTCTGGCAACCGTCAAAACGACGGAAGATGGCATGGTTTTGGCCACATCATTCGTCATAACACCCTCTCCAAAACCATCCTTCAAGGTACCGTTGAAGGAGGGCGCAGACGACGACAATATAAAGGACTGGACCAAAATGACCCTGCCAGATCTCCTCAAGACAGCCACCAACAGAAGAACCTGGAGAGAAATGGCGGCTGCCTCATCACGTCCCCCAACGACCCCAGCGGTCAGGGGATTGACTTGAATTTGGGGTGAGGTGTGTGTGTGTGTGTGTGTGTGGGGGGGGGGTTAGAATTTCAAGGGAAAATGGCAACCATAGAAGAAAATTGGAAGATCAGTTTCATAATGAAGTACTTGAACCTGTTCATACGGGTTCATTGCATATGTTTCGATTCTTGTGTTGCAACATATTGATGAGTTAAATTTCTATTAAATCTTAATTTCGTGCTTTTTTTTTTCTCGATTACCCTTGATTAGATGAGTTAAAAATGAAAATGAAATGCAAAATGTTTGAATGTTGTGGGAGTTACCCCATTAATGTTCTATTGTTTTGTGTTTGTGTTGCACTATTTTGCATTGTATTGTATGGCATCACATTTTATGTGCTCTGTTCATTTTCTGTTCATTTTATGTCATTGTGCCTATTTGATCAAATTGGATGTGGTTATGTGGTATTGCACCGAATTGTATCTTGTGTCATTGCATTACATTATATTACTTTGTATTGTATTGCATCCTCAGATGCTTTCTTGACAAGCATTATATTGTGATGCGTTGTGTTGTATTTTACTGTCTTCTGTACTGTTCTGTATTTCATTGTAGATTTTTTCGCTCTTGTTTTTTTTTTTTAAATTGTCCAAACATACAATGAGAACTAACATACATAAATCAATACATTAATGCATAGTTGCACATATTTAACGCAAACAGATGTACATGCATTTTTTTTTACATGGGCACACATGCCAAATAAATTCTAATAATTGGCATTAATCCTGTGTACCCAGGTTGTGGACGAGATTAAATAGAAAAATACAGTATACAGTACTTATTAACACCCTTGAGGGTGGTACAGGACTGCTCTCTAAAGGCAGGTGACGACAGTGCTTCTCTGGGTCCTCCCCAGCACCTTCGGGTGTTTTCTTTTTCTTGAAGTGCTTAACTTTTATCATTACCAATGTTACTATCTAATTTCAATCTTCTTTTCTTTGAATAAGCTTTGATCGAACGCACGCACGAATATGAGTTAGAAAATTGATATGAAAGCCCATTTTCTCCGACAGTTCATGGCAGCTTAGAAAATTACCATCCCCATCGACTAAATGTTTAACTAGAACTATATTGTTCTGCATCCATTTCTTGTAAAAGAACGGTTTTTCTCCTACTTTGAACTTTTCATCACAAAAGATAGGTTCAGTGGCTAAATCTGTACTTTCAGTTAATTCTACCTGTTTGCAGAATCTTTGATATGACTGAAAGACTCCTTTCCAAAATCTGTTTGTAACATTACTTTCAACAAACTGTCAGGGCCATATACGTCAATGATACCTATTTCGGGACATAATGAATGTAATATTATTTTCCACTTGTGGTCGTGCATGTACACCTTCCGTATCCAGGCGATTTTTGAAGGAGCTGATATATATATATATATTTTTAGGTTGGGTATACCTATATCCCTCCTTTTTGCATATTATGTATTGAGCATTTTCTTTTAATTTTATCATTTTTGTTATTCCAAACAAATTTGAAAACACATTTTCTGTAATGAAGCGATCTGGGAATCAGGAGGATTCGGTAAGAGGATCCATAAGTACACCAGTTTTGATAGCACTAATGATTTTAGCACAGCTTCTCTACCTAATGGTGTTATTATTCTTTTTGACCATATTTTGAACAGGTTTTGGACTTCTGCGAATTTGTATTTCACATTAATTTCCGTCATATCTGATAGATTATTCATAAACGACAGTCCTAGAATTTGAACTGTGAGGGGTTCCATTCCATTTTATAATAGGGTAAATATTTTTTCGTGGATTTTTTCTCTGTACCTAACCAAACATTAAACGTTTTTTTTTCATAGTTCAATTTGAGTCCCATATATTTGCTGAAATTCATAAAGTTTTCTAAATAGTTTTTTATATGATTTCTTATCTCCTTCTAACGTAAAAGTAGTGTCGTCTGCAAACTGATTTATTTTGAATTCTGTATTTTCTATCTTTATGTCTTTGATATCAGGGTCTTGCCTTATCTTGGTTGCTAGTATTTCTACGCACAAAACAAATAGAAATGGAGATATAGGGTCCCCTTGACGGCAACCTCTTCCAAGTATAAAACTTGAAGACACTTTCCCATTCACTATCACGTAAGACTTCATATTATCGTAAAAAGATGATATCCATTGTTGAATACCTTTTCCGAATCCGAATGCAGTCAGAATTTTACTTAAATGAATCGAATGCTTTTTCGAAGTCGACAGAAATTAATAACCCTCGTAAGCGATTCACATCTAAATAATGTATTAAATCGTATATTGTTTGTAAACTATCTCCTATGTATCTTCCTGGAACGAAACCCGTCTGGTCCTCGTTTATGAGCTTTGGTATAACATTTTTTATTCTGTTTGCAATACAAGCTGAAGCTATTTTGTACGTTACATTTAAAAGTGAGATAGGTCTCCAGTTCTTCAAGTATTCTCGCGCGGTTTTACTCCTTTCGGAAGACCTTTGCAATACAAGCTGAAGCAATTTTGTACGTTACATTTAAAAGTGAGATAGGTCTCCAGTTCTTCAAGTATTCTCGCGGTTTTACTCCTTTCGGAAGACCAATTATTATTCCTTCTTTTTGTGTTACAAACATTCCTCCATTACTGTATCCCTCATTTTGAGAACGGACAGCAAAATCTCCTAATTGTCTCCAGAAAAATTTTAAAAATTCATTGTAGAATTTTCTCTTCGTCATAAATAGATAGCACAGATTGATAGATGGGTAGATAGATAGACAAAATAGAGAGAGAGAGAGAAAGAGAGAGAGAGAGAGATGTTTATATATATATATATATATATGTTTGTTACTACTCTTCACACGATGTATTTTGTTTTAGTTTTAGCTTTTTATTCTTGGGAGGGGGGGGGGGGGGGGGGGGGGAGTCGTTAGAATTTGTTTTTGAACCCCTGATGGCGAGAATACCACAAAATTACAGATGGTATATCTCCACTTGATGTCATGGCAGAACCAACATGATCAGTCGGGTCCCACCGATGAGTCTGCGTCAGTGGACGTAAGACCTCTGGACAGGAGGCGAAATGAATGTCCCGTTGTGCAGACAGGCTCTGACTATCCCCATAAGTTACTAGTGCAGGACTGTTCTTTTTTGTATTCTAGCGCCCTCTTTTTTCACTCCTATTTTCTTCCATTCACCCTCCCCCCCTCCTGCATCCCCTCCCCCGACCGCTTCCTTACTTTTTTTAATTTGCCAAGTCATTGTTTCAATGGCGGAGGAATTCTTAGTCTGCACTTCTTGCCGCCACCATTCATTTGTTCAATGTATGTTCAAATATATGCATGTATGCATGTATGCATTTCTCTCCCAGAGAGAGAGAGAGAGAGAGAGAGAGAGAACTGAACAGTGAAGGGAAAAAACAAGTGTAGGTAGTAAATCCTCCAGTCTTGAAAAATTCGTCAAAACTATGCGCGCGCACAATAAACAAAAAACACACATCAACTTGCAAGAACAGGCATACACAAAAACGCACCTCGCAGTCACAAACCCCGCTCCACGTCTACATGCACCCACCATCCCGCTTCGTCCTGTCACACTCCCTCTCAACCAGTTACCTACCTATCAAACAAAAACAACAACAAAATATTACAAGATGAATGAAGGTAGGCACTCAAACACATAGAAAAGCTGTGTGTGTGTGTGTGGGGGGGGGGGTGAGCGCTCGGGCACGCGCGCGCGTGTGTGAGGAAATGAGACAGACAGACAGACAGACAGACAGAGACAGAGAGGCAGACAGAGAGAGACAGAGACAGAGATAGTGAGACAGAAAGCGAGAGACAGTGCAGATTTCGCAATGACACAAATCAGTGGACAAGGTTTGAAATCAAGACGAATTTAATGATGGTCAGAGGCAAAAGGGAAAGCGAAGACACACATCGTAGCTATAAAGCCGGACACATTTCTCCGTTTAGTAATGGCGCCGGATGTCTGTCTAGAAAACTTCTGTTGGACAGAAAATTCATTGACTCCGGGAATACAACACGTCATCGGTAAATCTGCATTCTCTCTTCCTGTCCCCCCTGTCGCCAGATCGGGACACCCCCCCTCCCCCCCCCCCCCCGGTCTCAGCTTGCCCCACTCTCTCCTAACCTTGGCACTGAAGTTAAACAAATTTGGCAGCAATAACAAACCTATTAACACTATGTTTTCCACTATACATATTTGCTTATGCGCATTGACACCTTAAGCCACTGATATTTTGTGTGATTCCATCATTTAGAGTATTGTCATATAAAACGAGTTCAGCGCAACTTCTTTTCTTTGGACTTCTCCCGGATAAATGGTGTATTTAATTTTCAATCCCAATCAAGACATGGTTTAATGTTAAATATTTCCAAGTCATCCCAGGTTTTGATTTAATCCAGTGTGTTTAAGGCTGAGTGCTTCTTCAGTTTTCCCTCTGTGGGGAAGGTAAACGAATTAGGAGGGAGACCATTTGTTTAGCAAGACATTTGATTCCTAAGGTGTGCTTGTGTGATGTTACAGCGCTCTGGGCTTTTTTCTTTTATTATTCATGCTGTTTACTGAGGGGGGGGGGGGGGGGGGGGGGGGAGGGGGGGGGGAGAGAGAGAGAGAGAGAGAGAGAGACAGACAGACAGACAGACAGAGACAGACAGAGGCAGAGAGAGAGACAGAGACACACAGAGCGTGTCTGTATTAAGAACACGGGCAAAACATAACTAACGTCCTATTCTTTCTTAAGCAGGACAGTTGAGACCCTGATAATGATATTCGTTTCATTATGGGCTAGGTCTAAAGTCGCCCCAATCGTCATGTAGCCTAACCCCCCGTGTGATCCGAATCAGCAATGTGGTACACTCAGACTGTCTACTCGGACATCGTAACAACAGAACAACTGCAACTCAGTGGAGAAGACGATACCAACGTGGGTGAAGATGAAGGCACCTCAGAAATCGTTATTACCACCACTGCTCGGTGCTGCTAAGAAGGAAACTCCAGACCAGAAGCTGTCATTCATCAACAGCATCTATTCAGAAGTGAATATTTCGACAGTGTCAGACAAACACTGTAGTGGAGATGGAAATGCTGCGAACATACAGACAAAAGGGGACTTCTCTGCAAAACGCAAGCATGTACCACTACAAGGTACAGTGAGTGGGGAACCTCAAATAGAAGACATCTGACTGTAACTGGCTGCAAAAAAGACTGTTTCAAAATAAAAAAGAACAAGTGTTGACAAAATGTTAAGCCATGTGAAAATGAAACAGAAATAATGGATAAACGTTCCGTAAACACACACCTAAGTTCATTATAACATCTGAATGAGCTGATACTATTAAGACAACCATATCTGTTTTTATTGTTGCATATTCTTTACAACAACAACAACAAAAATCACGCTTCCAAGGAAACCCAGATAATATGCAAAGAAGTCAAGTAAGTTCTCTATTCCACTTGCAGCGAGAGAGAGAGAGAGAGAGAGAGAGAGAGAGAGCGAGAGAGATAGAGAGAGAGAGAGAGAGAGAGAGAGAGAGCATTCTGATTATTGTATGGTCGCAAAAATCTTGAGTGTGTGTGTGTGTGTGTGTGTGTGTGTGTGTGTGTGTGTGTGCGTGTGTGTGTGTGTGTGTGTGACAGGGAGAGAGACAGACAGACAGACAGAAGACTGACAGACGCATAGAGAATTAGGCTCCAAAATCGAAAAGATTTGTGTGACTATTTGTTCATCCTTCATTTCTTTTCTTTTGAATGTTGTTTGTTCTGTCTGAAGAAGACCCAATGGGTCAAAACGCAGAGTGCCTGTTGTGTAATTTGTTTTTTGTGCCTCAGTAATTTCACATTGTTGTTATACCTCAGTTTCCGCCTGCAGTCACCACTCTATGAAGCCAGCTTCAGATGATGTTTGACGACATCATTAGGGCCAGTTCAAACAGGGAAGACTGTCCGTGAATTTTGGTAAAATGCACTGATTTCTCATGTTTCTAGGATATGGACAGCAAAACACAAAATTCAATACGTTTCCTTGTGACTCTTTTCAAAGACAACAAAGGTAATCATTGTTATTACAAATATGTGAACGGCAATCTCTGATGGTCCAAGTATTGCTGTAGTCATAACACATTTTATGCATCAATTTCTAAAATTTAGTAAGGCTTTAAATCATGAAAGTTATGGAGAAAAAAAAGGAGAGAAATTAAACCTTTCACACTTTTGCACGTGATTTTACCCCTTTCGTTACACGTAGACAATCAATCGTTGGCTGAAGAGAGAGAGAGAGAGAGAGAGAGAGAGAGAGAGAGAGAGAGAGAGAGTGTCTGCATGTGATGTTTCTGGGCTCGTGTCTCCGATAGTTCTGCACGCAGTGCCTCAAACATTCGGTATTGTCCACTAGTTCAAAAATGTGAAAATTGCCTCCTCCACTGAGTGTTGGTGGGGTGGTGTTTCTCTTTGTGGTAGAAAACTGCTGGGATATGTTTTTAAGCCGTAATGTGTGTGTGTGTGTGTGTGTGTGTGTGTGTGTGTGTGTGTGTGTGTGTGTTTTGCATGAGACAGCTCCAGATGGCCTCTGAGCTGAACAACTGGTCAGATTCGTAAATGACTGTTTTATTCACAACATATTGTCAAAACTGAGCTACAATATTGCTGTTGGCATACGATGCGACTTTGCCGTTCCGTTAGAGCCGTTACCATTAGGACTCAGTACCAATAGGACCCAGTATGTTACAGTTTCTTCAAGCCCCAATGGTACTGGAATTTAAAGGCATTCTCCATGTCGTGGCATATCTGCAAAACCTTACTGGATTGATGGTACAGGTCTTGGTGATAATCTAACGCCCCATTTAACAGAATGCGCCCGCTCTGTAATCATCCCTGTTGTATCTGTCTGTGCTTTATAATGATGGCACATGTGGGCTGGTATAGAATAACCAGAGGAGTATACCAGACCAGTATGTTTTTTCTCTCTCTCTCTCTCTCTCTCTCTCTCTCTCTCTGTCTCTGTCTCTCTCTCTATGTGTAACAAATGAACATGGATGTGTGGTGATAATATATTTAGAGAAGATTGAATCATGGATTTAACTCGGAGGTGTTTCTGAGTTTGGACAGTAATATGAATACTTGAATGAGTATGAAATTGTGATTGGTGTGACGATATGAACAGATTTACGAATGAGATGTTATATGAACTCAAGTAAGATTGTGCAAATGTATACTCAGGTGTGAAACATGACAAGGACTATGTACATATGCATGGTGGAAAGATAATTATATAAACAGTGAATTCAAGGGTGTAATAAGAGGGAGTGTGAATGTGATAAAATGTGAAGGAATGGAAGTATGGAAATGAATACGTTTTGAGATAAACATGTGTAATGTATGAATATGAATGGAATAGTGCAACTATGAATGGAAATGAGGGAGAATGAGTCTATTATAATGGACGATGGAGTAGGAATATTTATAAGAATATGAACAAGGTTGTAAAATATACATATACATATGTGCATTTGAGTGTATGTATGCGCGTACATGTCTGTATGTATGTATATGTGTGTGTGTGTGTGTGTGTGTGTGTGTGTGTGTGTGTGTGTGTGTGTGTGTGTGTGTGTGTACACATGTGTTCACATGTATATGTGTGTATGTGTGTATATGTATGTATACATGGGTGTATATGCGTATGCATATATTTAGATATGTATATGTATGTTTGTGTATGTACACATGCATATAAAAGAAGAGAAAAGATAAAGAAAAAGAAAAGAAAAATATGAGGAGGAGACTGAGAGGGATTGAGCCTGATTGGATCAAGAGGTGTAATAGAATTGAATGCATAACCAATAATAGGTAATCATGCAAGAATATAGACAATTAAGGTAAATAAGAGGAATAAGTATTATTATAATCTGAATAGTTATGAATTATGAATGCATGACAAAGTAAAAAGAGTAACGAGGGAGGGGTCATGGAGGAAGCAACTGCAGAGACTGGTTTACACCATGGGAACAAAATGTGGCCACCATGGGGGAGGGGGGTGGGGTAGTCTAGGAATATGAATGGTTTAAGTTAAACGAGCATATAAAATGTGCATATTATAATTAAAAAAAAAAAATCAATTGTATAAGGAAACTTGTATGGAGGAGGAAGTTTAGAATAAGTAACCAAATCGGTATATGCATTCACTTGTAAAACTACGAAACGAATACAAAGGGAAACAGAGATAAATAATTGACCATGAAGTGATGAAGCTTGTAAATACGATAAACCAGGAAATGAAAAGTAGGACAAGAACTTCGCGTAGCGGAATTTGTTTTAGATGTAGGTCAACACAGCATGAAGTCGCGTGATTCACTGCAGCGCACACACAGTCCGTCTCGAGAGCTCGCCCGTTTTGAGGGGGGGGGGGGGGGGGGGGGGGGGGGAGCGGAGCGTGAGGCGGTGGGGGCGACGGTGGGAGGCTGGATCGTCTGCTAAAAATGGCTGTCCGTAGATTATATTATAAGAGTATGGTTTTGAACTTTTTTGATTAATGATAGCTATTATATGCGCTCTGATTATTTTCCGACGGTTGCTTTTAATTATTAAGTTTGAATTCTAGGGATCCGACCATTGAGAAACTCCTCTGGTCCACAGGCAAACTTAGGCACATGTGTACGAGTCAAGTGTCAACAAGACCCATGGACAAGATACGACAGGGGCACAGGCTGATAAGAAATAGGGTACACTACAACTAAAGTGAAAATAATTGTTGGAAAGTACTAACCTGATACATGGTAAGCGGCAAGGCCATAGTAAATTTATCCATGGGGCTGCTAAATCCAACGAATATAATCAACAGAAGTCCAACACCACACGAACACGACCACAGAAGAACACACACACTGAGTGTCAAAGGTTAACATGGCAGCTATTGTTATGCAGACCCCAAGATCGGGGTTTTCCTTTCCTTTGCACGGTAGGCTAGAGGGCGATATGCCAATTTGGAACATGCGTAAACGTAGTAAATAAAAGATACTCAAAATAGTATGGCTTTCAGGAGAAGTGTTCGACGCAGAGGTAGTAAGGTCTCCACTGTATATGTACTATGAAAATACGATGAGGGAAATGAAATAGTAAACCATGTGTTTTTGCATGCTAGTATCAACAGCACTCATACCATGAGTCTTAAATATTAAGATATATACTCATATTATGTTCATAAGGAAGAACGTACTAAGAAGCATTTATGTATAATTAGATAGTATTCTGCATGTATGTACTGTCATGGAAGAATGTTTTTGTTGCAGTCATGGTAAATTATGTTCTAACTATACAAATTGATTTTTTTCCTTGTTGCGTACTCATGTGAATAGGCATGTTTACTGTGTTTCACTGAGACTTTTGTTACAGACAAAATCACCGACGGACGCATGGCAGTTCATGGCTTTGGTACACCATACAGAATGGACAGAGACTGTGCAATAACAGGAAAAGAATCGGGTGGTAGCGTGTGCCTGTATGTAAATGAAAGATGGTGTGACACACTGCGAATGTGTGCGTGAAGCAGCGAATGTGTACGCCAGAAGTTGAACTGCTGTCAGTGTCCTTGAGACCCCCCGCTATTTGCTGCGCGAGTTTGGCCGCATATTTGTGACAGTTGTGTATGCCTCAGTGTATGACCAGTCATCTGCAACACGCGCTGGGCGCACAATAGCCGGTGTTGTCCGTGATCTGCAAATGATATCTGCTGATGCCCCCTGTTTTGTTGTGGGTGACTTTAACCATTGTGACTTGAAAAAAAAAAAAATCTTCCTTCCTTCTTTAAGCAGTATGTAACCTGCCCAACGCGGATTGATAACACAATTGACTTGTGCTATGGAAACATCCCTGGTGCATTTAAATCTTTTTGTCTGCCACCTGTTGGTTTGTCTGACCATAATACTGTGCAACTGATCCCTGCATACAAACCTAAAATACAAACTGAGCCTGTTGTGAGGAAGAGTGTGAAAGTATGGACGGCTGAGAGTATGGATGAGCTGAGAGGATGTTTTGAGTGTACTGATTGGAGTGTGCTGACTGACTCATGCCCAAATGTTCATGAAGCGGCAGATGTGGTTACTGACTATATCCATTTTTTGTGAAAACATGATTATCCCAACAAAAACAATTAAACTGTTTCCAAACAACACAACAAACCATGGATTACGGGGTCAATTAAGACACTTCTTAATGAGAAAAAAGATAGCATTTCAGGATGGTGACAAAAAAGAAAGGAAACGAGTTCAAACAAAGCTTAGGTGCGGAATACGGAGGGCCAAAAGGAATTCAAAGCTAAAGTAGAAGAGCGGTTTCAGTTAGGAAGAATGAAGGATGCAAGGGATGGGTTAAAAATTCTAACAGGTGAAGCCAAAAAGAAAGCAAGATCTTGCCAGATGAATATTAATGACCAAACTGATTTTTCGAACAAACTCAATGATTTCTATTGTCGTTTTGAAAGAAATGATCTGGGTGGGACGGTAGACAATCTGGTAAAAGAGCTAAACAAAAGGATCAAAGACAAGGGAGATGAACAAGACTTTGAGATCCATGGGGATGTTGTGAAGTCACTGTTTTGAAACTGAATATCAGGAAATCAATGGGTCGAGATAATATCAGTGGAAGATTGCTGAAATTGTGTGCTTCTGAACTTTGTAATGTTTTCTGTAAGATTTTCAATAGTCTCTTAAGGCATGCTCTGTACCCAGTATCTGGAAAAAAATCCACTGTCTGCCCTGTCCCAAAGCAAAAGAAACCCTACAACATTGATGACTATCTCCTGTAGCTCTGACCTCCATAGTTATGAAGTGCTTTGAAAAACTTGTTCTTCATCACTTGTTAACTTTTGTTGGTCAGTGTCTTGACCCCTTTCAGTTTGCTTATAAACCTCATAGAGGTACAGATGATGCTATTCTAACTCTCCTTCACAATGCTTTCTTCCCACTTAAACAAACCAGGTTCTTTTGTGCGTATTCTTTTTATTGATTTTTCTCTCTGCTTTTAATACTATACAGCCACATCTCTTAGCTATGAAATTGCTTGACTTAGGTGTTGACCCAAAGCTTACTTTATGGATTGTCAGTTTTCTGTGCAATAGAACTCAGTCTGTTCGTTTTCAGTCTGCACTATCCTCTGAACGCTCGACTTCTACTGGTGCACCCCAAGGCACAGTTCTGTCTCCCGTTTTGTTTACGTTATATACTAATGACTGTAGAGGCACAGAGAAAACTCCACTCATTAAATATTCTGATGATTCTGCTATTCTAGATATGTCAAACTCTGATCAGTTTACTTTGACGAAATCAAAAAGTTCTGCAGCTGGTGTAAAGACAACTTTCTTGCCCTTAATGTGCAAAAAACAAAAGAAATCTTCATCGATTTTCTGAAGAACCCGTAACCTGTGCCAGACCTTATAATTAATGGTGAAGCTGTGAACGAGTGAATGAGTATAAATATCTGGGAATGATTGTCGATGATAAATTAGTTTTTGGGGTGGGGGTGTTGGACTGTACATGTAAATTCTGTAAGTGGCCACTTGATTGTGATGATTCTTGTTGTATCATGCATGTTGTCTTGTGATACTGTTTTTATATGCACCTATCTTAATTTCTCATCTTTTGAGAGATAATAAAGTATTCATATCATATCATATCATATCATATCATATCATATCATATCATCATCATCATCATATGTGTGTGTGTGTGGGGGGGGGGTGGTGGAGGGGGGGGGGAATGATGGTGGGCATTTTCCTTACTCGGGGTTCCAGGAGGAGCGGGGAGTGAGGGGAGGGGGGGGGGGGGGGCGTTATTCCATACTCGAATTTCCCAGATAAGAAAAACTTGGGAATGGGGCAATGGAAGTGGGTGGGAGGGACAGCTGTTCTGTTTGTATCATTAGGGGCATTTTTTAAATCTTAAGCAACATCAGTGTATAAACACAAAGAGATGGTGCTCGGCGGTGTTTACAAATGAAGTACATACACAAACCAAGGGCGTACAAACGAAGCAAAATGATTCGATAAT
>JADBJO010006520.1:133234-145734 GCA_016801955.1 Conus betulinus
ATGGCAGAACTGCATCACTCCTTTAATTAATTTCCTCATGAGGTCATGACACTGACTGGTCCCTGTGGACTGCCGGCGCCGGGATAGCGGAAGGAGAAGAGCCAGAGTACGACTGTGGACGGGGAGTCAGAATCAGCGGCGTGGGAGGAAAGGTCACTGAAGTGGCACAGATGATGTGATGGGAGGAAAGTAAATGCTGCAGACAGCCTCAACACAGGAGAAATTAATCCAGGCAGTTGATGCATCATGCTGCCGGAATCTCCTCTGGCAGTGACAACAGGCCGTAAAGTCTGCCAACTTGCAAGGATCCATCCCGTCACTACAACCTGTCCATGACCATGGTCTCAGAAGGAGGAAGTTGGAGGTGGGAAGGTGGGGGGTGGGGGTAAGGAGGAGGAATGGACAGTGTGAATGGACTACAGTGGTTATAATCCTCCATCCATGCTGTACAACATTGTAAAGGGACAGCTGTAGGACAACAATGATGGGAATGATGTGGACAGCATTGTGGAGATGCGCGAAAGACGAACCGACAGGGGCACGAAAGAATTAAAAGACTCCTGACATTTGCCAACAGTTTGGGTTCTGACCCATATCTTGGCATTATCTCTCTATGTCAAACCTCTCAATCCTGTCTATTTTACGCCTCTAGTCATTTCTCTGTCATGTCTCTTGTTTATGCCTCTTGTCGTCTCTTTGTGTCACGTTTCTATGGCATGTCATTGTGTCATGCCTCAGTGACGTCTGTGTGTCAATCCTCTTGTCACATCTGTGTCATGCCTCTGTTTCATGCTTCTAGGTCATGTCTTTGTGGCATGCCTCTGTGTCGTGTCTCTGTGTCATTTCACTGCTTCATGCCTAGGTTCCATGTCTTTATGTCACGTCTGTGGGCGGCTTAAGCTGACAGCTGGCCGTAAGCTAACAGCAAATGCACACTCCCTGACGGGCGTAGCCTACTTCATTCCCACCACCGTACGCATGGCACGTGTTGTCCATCACTGGGCCAGTTTCAGCTAGCTCTTGCTTTCGGCAAAACTCCCATGCACGGAAAGACGCTGTTTACCGTACTAACCAGCATGTTACATCTTATTATATATCAGTCTGAAAGACAGTTAGAGTGTACTTATCCAACAGTCTCCTTTCCGTTCTCCTCCACCAGCGACCCATTAACAGCAGCACAGAAAAGCAAAAACAAAGGTGTAGACCCCATCTTGCGATAATGGACTCGACCAGTGATAGTGCGGACTAAGGCGCTGACCCAGCATCAATGATCGCGTGGAAGGCTGATGAAAGTATGGTATGCATCCTTTCATTGGTAAAGGGAGAGTGCATTACTGTGGTTTATAACAAAAATCTTATTCTCTTTCTAAATATCCTTTCTTTGTGGTGGATTCAGTACTCGGTGCATTGATTACAACACACGTTTGTGCTTAAAGGACAAAAAAGCCGAAAAAATAAACGCAAACGTCATGCCTACGTGTCGTGCCTCTGTTTCATGCTTCTTCACCATGCCTCTGTTTCAAACATGTATGTCATATCTGTGTGTGATGTCTTTACGTCATGCCTTCTTGTCATGTATCTTTATGTCATGCCTGTGTATTATGCCTTTCTATCATGTCTCTTTGTCATGTTTCTGTGTCTTGACTCTTGTTCAAGCTTCCTCGTCAAGTCTCTTGTCTTATGTTTCTACATCATGGCTCTCCGCCATGTCCTTGTTTCATTCTTCTGTGACATATCTCTGTGTCATGTCTTTAGTTCATCCCTCTGTGACATGTCTGTCATGTGCCCATGTCATCCCTCCGTGTTGTGTCTGTCGTGTATCTGTTTCATATCTGCTTGCCATGCCTCTATGTCATGTCTCTATGTTATGTCTGTATATCATGTCTTTCTATCATATCTCTTGTGTTATGTCCCTGTGTCATTTCACTATGTCATGCCTCTGCATGTCATGTCTGTGTGGTATGCCTCTGTTTCATGCCTCTATGTATTATCTCTGCATCATTCCCTCTGTGTCATGTCTACATACCATGTCTGTGTGATATCTCCGTGCCATGCCTCAATTTACTTCTTATTTCAAACCTCGGTGGCATGTCTTGATTTCATGTGTCATACCTCTGTGACATGTTTCAATACCATGTCCGTGTGTCATGCCTATGCCAGTCTCTGACAAGTCTGTGTGCCATTTTGTCTGTGTCACCCTTTCGTGTCATGTCTCTGTGTCGTATCCGTATGCAATGCCTCTTTGTCATGCCTCTATGCCATGTCTCTGTTGTGTCCCTATGTTATGCTTCGGTGTCATGCTCCTATGAAATCTCACTGGGGTTTTTTTGTTGTTGTTTTTTTTTCTAAATCTCAGCGACATGTCTCTGTGTAACGGCATCATGACACGACTGTGTGTCACGCCGCCTCTACGTCACGTCTGTCTCTTCCAGACAGTCTCTCTGGCACTCTGCATCTTCAAAGGGGACAGCTTCCCTGTCCTCCTCCTGGCCACGCTGGGCGTCGGCATCTCCACCGGCGTCACCTGGTGTCTCACGCCCGTCATGACGTCAGAACTGTTTGGCATGCGCTACTTCGGGCGCAACTGGGGCGCCATGATGCTGGGCGTGGCCTTCGTGGGCCTCGGTCTGCAGAATATGTTCGGCGCCCTGTACGATGAGCAGATCCAGGTGGCGGGCTCCACAGACTGCTACGGGCTGGCGTGCTTCAGGTGACCTTCGTGGTGCTGACGGTTCTGAGTTTCTTTTCCTGCGTCTTGTATGTGGGATTGCTAAAGCGACGGCTGAGAGTACGAAGGCGTCGGAGGGAATTGCAGGCCATGCAGAATAAGGTTCAGTGACACATTCTGCAGGAGGTCTTTCAGTACGAATAGTGCCCCCCCCCCCCCCCCCCCCCACACACACACACAGGTATCCTTAGGGTCCCCTCGTGTTGCGCACTATAACTTCCTGTTTTCTTGGGTTTCTTTTTTGTGTGTGTCTTTCTTTACCGTCGTCTTGACTAATTTTCTGCTGTCATGTCTATTTGCCTCTCTTCGCTCTGGGAACTCTTTTAGTTTTTTGTTTTGGTTACGGTATATGATACGTCAGATTTGTTGTTGTTGCTGTAATCTGGTGAGTTGGTTAACACAGGACACACTGTCCAGTGAACATTTTACGTATTGTCCATTGTGAACACTAGCTGTCCACTCTGCCGTGATTCTTTTTCGAACATGTTTTTTCAAAATGCATGTTGGGCGTTATATTTAGATGGTTTTCATGACTTCATTTACATTTGTTTTGTATCTGGGACCATACACACACACGCACGGAAGCACGCACGCACGCACGCACACATGCACGCACGCACGCACGCACGCACGCACACACACACACACACACACACACACACACACACACACACACACACACACACACACACAGAGAAATATCACTCCCAAAATATAAAGTGAAATGCAGAATGTGCACCTTCAAACAAACTAATTCGTTCAAAGAGGTTTTGCGGGCTAAGCTCGATTAAAAAAGAAAAATTCCATCCCTCAGAGCAAATAAAAATTTCAAAAGATAAAAAAAGAAAGAAAAAAGTGTAAGAATAGGTGCACAGAGACAAGGAGAGAGACACGGGGCGGTAAGAGAGAGAGAGAGAGAGAGAGAGAGAGAGAGAGAGAGAGAGAGAGAGAGAGAGATGAGAGAGAGAGAGAGCAATCATAACATATAAACAATATGAATTTAATTCAATTGAAGACAAATCACACAGAATACCGTTCATACTCCAATAGAATAACGAAGGCTTTCAAGAGTCACATTTGACACACACTAAGAAGACATAACTCGTAGATATCACCTAACAGACAGGAGGAGGAGAGAGAGGGGGTGAGGAAGTCTGGGAGGGGGATTGGTGTGGGTGGGTTGACACTGCTACTTGAGCAATAGGACGTATTTTCACTGGCGTAAAGTCATGAGCTTGTTCTTAACTTTGTGATTTTGACTTTAATGGAATTCATTTTATATCGATAGCCAGTCACTGTAAGAAACTTGAAGATTGTACGTAAAACCCAAACTCTGTCATATCTCAATTCGTTTACGATGTGATGGGTGTTTCCTTTCAACTGCCGCCTCCTAAATCAGTTCAGTTCAGTTTGTGTAATATCCCCCCCCCTCCCCACTACCCAAAAGAAAGAAAAAAAAGGAGGGAGCGGTATTGAATTTTCTTGAGGCCCACTTCCCACTCCCTCCCCCTTCCTCTCCGCCCCCCCCACCTCCAATCGCATCCTCCCCCAATGTACAGTTCTTGTAGAGAGACGAGATTTGTCTAGAATGAGCATTAAAGATGAACTGAAATCCTGATTTCCATTTTCAGATCACATTGTGTGCATTATGAATTCCTTCATTTTACTTAGCCTATTGTAGCAAACAAGAATGAAATAAAAAGAAAAAAAAATGTTTAAGAAGTCAACTGTTTTCGACTTATTGCAGACATTTTGTCTGCTACGCTGACTTCTCGAACAACTTCGCTGACTTGAAGCATGATACAACGTACAGGCGAGAGTTGAGACAAAACTGCGACTGCGATTCGATGGACGGTGGGGAAGGCGAAGGGGGTGGGGGGGGGGGGGAGGTGGGGGGTAGGTGGGGGGGGGGAGGGGTGTGTGTGACTTTGATCTGTGGTCGTTTACTCTCACTACAGACAACAGTGCAGATGAAAGATGGCACGGACGACGATTTGCGCTTCCGCACAGCTTGCGTCACCAAGGGCAAGGGTCAGGTGCAAACGAGACAAGAGATAATAGCAACTTGGATCGGAACATTCTGACATTTCAGCTTAATTCTGTCTGTGTGCAGAAGGTACGTTTTGACTGGTTGTGAGCTGCCGACAGTTATCGGGAAAAAAAGAAAAGAAAGAAAGAAAAATACAAAGATACAATAAATGAAATGCAAATGTTCAGCGAACTATCAAAACAGGACTTTCAAAGCGCTTATTTTTTGTTTTGTTGACATCAGTTTATCTATCTGTCTATCTATGTATGTACGTATCTATTTTTCTGTCTATCTACCTATTTACCTATCCATCCATCCATCCATCCATATAGTTATCTATTTGTCTATCTTACTATCTATCTTTCTGTCTATCTATCCATATCTACCTATATATCCGTTTATCTATCTATCTATCTATCCATCCATCTACCTATCTATCTGTCCATGCGATTATTACCTCTCTCTCTCTCTCTCTCTCTCTCTGATTCAAGATTACAAAGCGCAGTGGCATACCGAAATACCACAGAATGATCGTCGTTTCCATTTTTGCAGAACATTTAAGAGTGATTTGATTCTGGCCCCATACCTACAGTCAGTCAGTCATTTACAGGCAAGAACTAGTCTAATCAAATTAGGATTAAGTGTGTCGCACCTAAATGTACATAGAATGCGTTTCCGGATAAATGCGACCGAAAATGAGTTGTTGTGTCCATGTTGTGGACTTCAAATAGAGACAGAGACCCACTTTGTTTTACAATGCCCATTCTATGAAGAGTAGAGAGAACAATACATACCAGCCAAGTACTACAACAGTCCTTCCCACTTTAAGTTAAGCATGCTGTTTGCATCTGAATGCAAATCAATGATCGTTCGCCTTGCTCTGTTCATTGAAAAAGTTTTTAGAATACGCCACAACTTCTTGAGTCATGAGTGAATTTGCTTTAGACAGGCAACCGATTTTGTGTATGTGTGTGTGTGTGTTTGTGTGTGTGTGTGTGTGTTGTGTGTGTGTGTGAGAGAGAGAGAGAGAGAGAGAGAGAGAGAGAGAGAGAGAGTGTGTGTGTGTGTGTGTGTGTGTGTGTGTGTGTGTGTGTGTGTGTGTGTGTGTGCGCGTTTGTTTGTGTTGTGTATCTGTGTCTGTGAGTGTGTATGCTCACTGAGTTGTCTTACGTTCTAAGATGCCCATCAATCCTAATCATGTTTGCTATTGTGAAAACCCACCATGACCTATTCATTAAACCATTCAGAGTTCAGAGTTCTCTCTCTCTCTCTCTCTCTCTCTCTCTCTCTCTCTCTCTCTCTCTCTCTCTCTCTCTCTCTCTCTTTCTGACAGAACTTGATAATAACTGGTAGAATCTTTGCGTTGATTGTTTACTTTGAAAATCTCTTTGACAGGATGACGCGTTGGGTTTAACACGAGAACTAGATCGCGTACCAGCGGACAAGGTACAAACGCTTATTAGACATCAAGTTTAACCTTTCCGTCAGAGTAAATAGTGTGTTTTCAAATGTCGAGTGAGCCACATAGAATCATAAAAATACGATATTGTTAGGTCAAACAATTATATTCATAAACGGAAGGGCAAAACATTCGGACAAATAGTCTATCGTAATTCTTCCCGACCACAGTCGGAGTCAGGCAAGGGTGCCTACTATCTCCAGTCCTTTTCAGCATCTTTCTGGAGAGAATCATGCAAGAGACCCTCGAAGAACATCACACCTACATCAGCATTGGCGGCAGGCCGGTCACCGAGCTCCAGGATCTCACAAACAGACTTGTCACAAGAGCAAGTGCCTACGGCATGGAGGTCAGCAGAGAGAAGTCAAAGGTCATGGTCAACAGCACGACTAACAGCAGTGCTAACATAACCATGAATGGTGAGCCCCTGGAAGAAGTGACCAGCTTCAGGTACTTGGGAGCAACCCTGTCCAAAGATGGCACCTGCACAGCAGAAATCCGAATCAGGATCAACTCCGCATCAGCAGCGATGGCCAGACTGAACAGCGTGTGTGGAAGAGCAACATCAAATTCCACACAAAATTCCGGCTCTACACAATCACTAGTGGTCTCGATCCTCTTATATGGTTGCGAGACATGGACACTGATGGCCGAAACAGAAAGAAGAATCCAGGCGTTTGAGACCAGGTGCCTGAGGAAACTACTACTCCGCATCTCATACAAAGAACACAAGACCAATGATTATGTGCGGAACCTGGTCACTAACCTAGTTGGGCCCCCACGAACCACTTCTGGCAACCGTCAAACGACGGAAGATGGCATGGTTTTGCCACATCATTCGTCATAACACCCTCTCCAAAACCATCCTTCAAGGTACCGTTGAAGGAGGGCGCAGACGAGGACGGCAGGGAAAGAGCTGGTCCGACAATATAAGGACTGGACCAAAATGACCCTGCCAGATCTCCTCAAGACAGCCACCAACAGAAGAACCTGGAGAGAAAATGGCGGCTGCCGAGTTAAATTTCTATTAAATCTTAATTTCGTGCTTTTTTTCTCGATTACCCTTGATTAGATGAGTTAAAATGAAAATGAAATGCAAAATGTTTGAATGTTGTGGGAGTTACCCCATTAATGTTCTATTGTTTTGTGTTTGTGTTGCACTATTTTGCATTGTATTGTATGGCATCACATTTTATGTGCTCTGTTCATTTTCTGTTCATTTTATGTCATTGTGCCTATTTGATCAAATTGGATGTGGTTATGTGGTATTGCACCGAATTGTATCTTGTGTCATTGCATTACATTATATTACTTTGTATTGTATTGCATCCTCAGATGCTTTCTTGACAAGCATTATATTGTGATGCGTTGTGTTGTATTTTACTGTCTTCTGTACTGTTCTGTATTTCATGTAGATTTTTTCGCTCTTGTTTTTTTTTTTTAAATTGTCCAAACATACAATGAGAACTAACATACATAAATCAATACATTAATGCATAGTTGCACATATTTAACGCAAACAGATGTACATGCATTTTTTTTTACATGGGCACACATGCCAAATAAATTCTAATAATTGGCATTAATCCTGTGTACCCAGGTTGTGGACGAGATTAAATAGAAAAATACAGTATACAGTACTTATTAACACCCCTTGAGGGTGGTACAGGACTGCTCTAAAGGCAGGTGACGACAGTGCTTCTCTGGGTCCTCCCCAGCACCTTCGGGTGTTTTCTTTTCTTGAAGTGCTTAACTTTTATCATTACCAATGTTACTATCTAATTTCAATCTTCTTTTCTTTGAATAAGCTTTGATCGAACGCACGCACGAATATGAGTTAGAAAATTGATATGAAAGCCCATTTCTCCGACAGTTCATGGCAGCTTAGAAAATTACCATCCCCATCGACTAAATGTTTAACTAGAACTATATTGTTCTGCATCCATTTCTTGTAAAAGAACGGTTTTTTCTCCTACTTTGAACTTTTCATCACAAAAGATAGGTTCAGTGGCTAAATCTGTACTTTCAGTTAATTCTACCTGTTTGCAGAATCTTTGATATGACTGAAAGACTCCTTTCCAAAATCTGTTTGTAACATTACTTTCAACAAACCTGTCAGGGCCATATACGTCAATGATACCTATTTCGGGACATAATGAATGTAATATTATTTTCCACTTGTGGTCGTGCATGTACACCTTCCGTATCCAGGCGATTTTGAAGGAGCTGATATATATATATATATTTTTAGGTTGGGTATACCTATCCCTCCTTTTTGCATATTATGTATTGAGCATTTTCTTTTAATTTTATCATTTTTGTTATTCCAACAAATTTGAAACACATTTTCTGTAATGAAGCGATCTGGGAATCAGGAGGATTCGGTAAGAGGATCCATAAGTACACCAGTTTTGATAGCACTAATGATTTTAGCACAGCTTCTCTACCTAATGGTGTTATTATTCTTTTTGACCATATTTTTGAACAGGTTTGGACTTCTGCGAATTTGTATTTCACATTATTTCCGTCATATCTGATAGATTATTCATAAACGACAGTCCTAGAATTTTGAACTGTGAGGGGTTCCATTCCATTTTATAATAGGGTAAATATGTTTTCGTGGATTTTTTCTCTGTACCTAACCAAACATTAAACGTTTTTTTTCATAGTTCAATTTGAGTCCAGATATTTGCTGAAATTCATAAAGGTTTCTAAATAGTTTTTATATGATTTCTTATCTCCTTCTAACGTAAAAGTAGTGTCGTCTGCAAACTGATTTATTTTGAATTCTGTATTTTCTATCTTTATGTCTTTGATATCAGGGTCTTGCCTTATCTTGGTTGCTAGTATTTCTACGCACAAAACAAATAGAAATGGAGATATAGGGTCCCCTTGACGGCAACCTCTTCCAAGTATAAAAACTTGAAGACCTTTCCCATTCACTATCACGTAAGACTTCATATTATCGTAAAAAGATGATATCCATTGTTGAATACCTTTTCCGAATCCGAATGCAGTCAGAATTTTACTTAAATGAATCGAATGCTTTTTCGAAGTCGAGAAATTAATAACCCTCGTAAGCGATTCACATCTAAATAATGTATTAAATCGTATATTGTTTGTAAACTATCTCCTATGTATCTTCCTGGAACGAAACCGTCTGGTCCTCGTTTATGAGCTTTGGTATAACATTTTTTATTCTGTTTGCAATACAAGCTGAAGCTATTTTGTACGTTACATTTAAAAGTGAGATAGGTCTCCAGTTCTTCAAGTATTCTCGCGGTTTTACTCCTTTCGGAAGACCTTTGCAATACAAGCTGAAGCAATTTTGTACGTTACATTTAAAAGTGAGATAGGTCTCCAGTTCTTCAAGTATTCTCGCGGTTTTTACTCCTTTCGGAAGACCAATTATTATTCCTTCTTTTTGTGTTACAAACATTCCTCCATTACTGTATCCCTCATTTTGAGAACGGACAGCAAAATCTCCTAATTGTCTCCAGAAAAATTTAAAAATTCATTGTAGAATTTTCTCTTCGTCATAAATAGATAGCACAGATTGATAGATGGGTAGATAGATAGACAAATAGAGAGAGAGAGAGAAAGAGAGAGAGAGAGAGAGTTTATATATATATATATATATATGTTTGTTACTACTCTTCACACGATGTATTTTGTTTTAGTTTTAGCTTTTTTATTCTTGGGAGGCGGGGGGGGGGGGGGGGGGGGAGTCGTTAGAATTTAGAATTTGTTTTTGAACCCCTGATGGCGAGAATACCACAAAATTACAGATGGTATATCTCCACTTGATGTCATGGCAGAACCAACATGATCAGTCGGGTCCCACCGATGAGTCTGCGTCAGTGGACGTAAGACCTCTGGACAGGAGGCGAAATGAATGTCCGTTGTGCAGACAGGCTCTGACTATCCCCATAAGTTACTAGTGCAGGACTGTTCTTTTTTGTATTCTAGCGCCCTCTTTTTCACTCCTATTTTCTTCCATTCACCCTCCCCCCCCCCCTCCTGCATCCCCTCCCCCGACCGCTTCCTTACTTTTTTTAATTTGCCAAGTCATTGTTTCAATGGCGGAGGAATTCTTAGTCTGCACTTCTTGCCGCCACCATTCATTTGTTCAATGTATGTTCAAATATATGCATGTATGCATGTATGCATTTCTCTCCCAGAGAGAGAGAGAGAGAGAGAGAGAGAGAGAGAACTGAACAGTGAAGGGAAAAAACAAGTGTAGGTAGTAAATCCTCCAGTCTTGAAAAATTCGTCAAAACTATGCGCGCGCACAATAAACAAAAAACACACATCAACTTGCAAGAAACAGGCAATACACAAAAACGCACCTCGCAGTCACAAACCCGCTCCACGTCTACATGCACCACCATCCCGCTTCGTCCTGTCACACTCCCTCTCAACCAGTTACCTACCTATCAAACAAAAACAACAACAAAATATTACAAGATGAATGAAGGTAGGCACTCAAACACATAGAAAAGCTGTGTGTGTGTGTGTGGGGGGGGGGGGTGAGCGCTCGGGCACGCGCGCGCGTGTGTGAGGAAATGAGACAGACAGACAGACAGACAGACAGAGACAGAGAGGCAGACAGAGAGAGACAGAGACAGAGATAGTGAGACAGAAAGCGAGAGACAGTGCAGATTTCGCAATGACACAAATCAGTGGACAAGGTTTGAAATCAAGACGAATTTAATGATGGTCAGAGGCAAAAGGGAAAGCGAAGACACACATCGTAGCTATAAAGCCGGACACATTTCTCCGTTAGTAATGGCGCCGGATGTCTGTCTAGAAAACTTCTGTTGGACAGAAAATTCATTGACTCCGGGAATACAACACGTCATCGGTAAATCTGCATTCTCTCTTCCTGTCCCCTGTCGCCAGATCGGGACACCCCCCCTCCCGTGTCTCAGCTTGCCCCACTCTCTCCTAACCTTGGCACTGAAGTTAACAAATTTGGCAGCAATAACAAACCTATTAACACTATGTTTCCACTATACATATTTGCTTATGCGCATTGACACCTTAAGCCACTGATATTTTGTGTGATTCCATCATTTAGAGTATTGTCATATAAAACGAGTTCAGCGCAACTTCTTTTCTTTTGGACTTCTCCCGGATAAAATGGTGTATTTAATTTTCAATCCCAATCAAGACATGGTTTAATGTTAAATATTTCCAAGTCATCCCAGGTTTTGATTTAATCCAGTGTGTTTAAGGCTGAGTGCTTCTTCAGTTTTCCCTCTGTGGGGAAGGTAAACGAATTAGGAGGGAGACCATTTGTTTAGCAAGACATTAGATTCCTAAGGTGTGCTTGTGTGATGTTACAGCGCTCTGGGCTTTTTTTTTTTTTATTATTCATGCTGTTTACTGAGGGGGGGGGGGGGGGGGGGGGGGGTGCGGGGGGAGGGGAGGAGAGAGAGAGAGAGAGAGAGAGAGACAGACAGACAGACAGACAGACAGACAGACAGAGGCAGAGAGAGACAGAGACACACAGAGCGTGTCTGTATTAAGAACACGGGCAAAACATAACTAACGTCCTATTCTTTCTTAAGCAGGACAGTTGAGACCCTGATAATGATATTCGTTTCATTATGGGCTAGGTCTAAAGTCGCCCCAATCGTCATGTAGCCTAACCCCGTGTGATCCGAATCAGCAATGTGGTACACTCAGACTGTCTACTCGGACATCGTAACAACAGAACAAACTGCAACTCAGTGGAGAAGACGATACCAACGTGGGTGAAGATGAAGGCACCTCAGAAATCGTTATTACCACCACTGCTCGGTGCTGCTAAGAAGGAAACTCCAGACCAGAAGCTGTCATTCATCAACAGCATCTATTCAGAAGTGAATATTTCGACAGTGTCAGACAAACACTGTAGTGGAGATGGAAATGCTGCGAACATACAGACAAAAGGGGACTTCTCTGCAAAACGCAAGCATGTACCACTACAAGGTACAGTGAGTGGGGAACCTCAAATAGAAGACATCTGACTGTAACTGGCTGCAAAAAGACTGTTTCAAAATAAAAAAGAACAAGTGTTGACAAAATGTTAAGCCATGTGAAAATGAAACAGAAATAATGGATAAACGTTCCGTAAACAACACCTAAGTTCATTATAACATCTGAATGAGCTGATACTATTAAGACAACCATATCTGTTTTTATTGTTGCATATTCTTTACAACAACAACAACAAAATCACGCTTCCAAGGAAACCCAGATAATATGCAAAGAAGTCAAGTAAGTTCTCTATTCCACTT
>JADBJO010006520.1:148234-155734 GCA_016801955.1 Conus betulinus
AACTGCAGAGACTGGTTTACACCATGGGAACAAAATGTGGCCACCATGTGGGAGGGGGGTGGGGTAGTCTAGGAATATGAATGGTTTAAGTTAAACGAGCATATAAAATGTGCATATTATTATTAATTAAAAAAAAAAAAATCAATTGTATAAGGAAACTTGTATGGAGGAGGAAGTTTAGAATAAGTAACCAAATCGGTATATGCATTCACTTGTAAAACTACGAAACGAATACAAAGGGAAACAGAGATAAATAATTGACCATGAAGTGATGAAGCTTGTAAATGCGATAAACCAGGAAATGAAAAGTAGGACAAGAACTTCGCGTAGCGGAATTTGTTTAGATGTAGGTCAACACAGCATGAAGTCGCGTGATTCACTGCAGCGCACACACAGTCCGTCTCGAGAGCTCGCCCATTTTGAGGGGGAGGGGGGGGGGGGGGGGGGGGGGGGGGGGAGCGGAGAGGCGGTTGGGGCGACGGTGGGAGGCTGGATCGTCTGCTAAAAATGGCTGTCCGTAGATTATGTTATAAGAGTATATGGTTTTGAACTTTTTGATTAATGATAGCTATTGTATGCGCTCTGATTATTTTTCCGACGGTTGCTTTTAATTATTAAAGTTTGAATTCTAGGGATCCGACCATTGAGAAACTCCTCTGGTCCACAGGCAACTTAGGCACATGTGTATGAGTCAAGTGTCAACAAGACCCACGGGACAAGATACGACAGGGGCACAGGCTAATAAGAAATAGGGTACACTACAACTAAAGTGAAAATAATTGTAGGAAAGTACTAACCTGATACATGGTAAGCGGCAAGGCCATAGTAAATTATCCATGGGGCTGCTAAATCCAACGAATATAATCAACAGAAGTCCAACACCACACGAACACGACCACAGAAGAACACACACTGAGTGTCAAAGGTTAAGCATGGCAGCTATTGTTATGCAGACCCAAGATTCGGGGTTCTCCTTTCCTTTGCACGGTAGGCTAGAGGGCGCGATATGCCAATTTGGAACATGCGTAAACGTAGTAAATAAAAGATACTCAAAATAGTATGGCTTTCAGGAGAAGTGTTCGACGCAGAGGTAGTAAGGTCTCCACTGTATATGTACTTATGAAAATACGATGAGGGAAATGAAATAGTAAACATGTGTTTTGCATGCTAGTATCAACAGCACTCATACCATGAGTCTTAAATATTAAGATATATACTCATCATATATGTTCATAAGGAAGAACGTACTAAGAAGCATTTATGTATAATTAAGATAGTATTCTGCATGTATGTACTGTCATGGAAGAATGTTTTTGTTGCAGTCATGGTAAATTATGTTCTAACTATACAAATTTGTTTTTTCCTTGTTGCGTACTCATGTGAATAGGCTGATGGCTTCACATTAAAGTCACGAGTCTCTCTCTCTCTCTCTCTCTCTCTCTCTCTCTCTCTCTCTCTCTCTCTCTCTGTGTGTGTGTGTGTGTGTGTGTGGTGTGTGTGTGTGTGTGTGTGTGTGTGTGTGTGTGCATTTTTAAAGTGAATTCAGGAACTCATGTTTACTGTGTTTCACTGAGACTTTTGTTACAGACAAAATCACCGACGGACGCATGGCAGTTCATGGCTTTGGTACACCATACAGAATGGACAGAGACTGTGCAATAACAGGAAAAGAATCGGGTGGTAGCGTGTGCCTGTATGTAAATGAAAGATGGTGTGACACTGCGAATGTGTGCGTGAAGCAGCGAATGTGTACGCCAGAAGTTGAACTGCTGTCAGTGTCCTTGAGACCCCGCTATTTGCTGCGCGAGTTTGGCCGCATATTTGTGACAGTTGTGTATGCCTCAGTGTATGACCAGTCATCTGCAACACGCGCTGGGCGCACAATAGCCGGTGTTGTCCGTGATCTGCAAATGATATCTGCTGATGCCCCCTGTTTTGTTGTGGGTGACTTTAACCATTGTGACTTGAAAAAAAAAAAAAATCTTCCTTCCTTTAAGCAGTATGTAACCTGCCCAACACGGATTGATAACACAATTGACTTGTGCTATGGAAACATCCCTGGTGCATTTAAATCTTTTTGTCTGCCACCTGTTGGTTTGTCTGACCATAATACTGTGCAACTGATCCCTGCATACAAACCTAAAATACAAACTGAGCCTGTTGTGAGGAAGAGTGTGAAAGTATGGACGGCTGAGAGTATGGATGAGCTGAGAGGATGTTTTGAGTGTACTGATTGGAGTGTGCTGACTGACTCATGCCCAAATGTTCATGAAGCGACAGATGTGGTTACTGACTATATCAACTTTTTGTGAAAACATGATTATCCCAACAAAAACAATTAAACTGTTTCCAAACAACAACAACCATGGATTACGGGGTCAATTAAGACACTTCTTAATGAGAAAAAGACAGCATTTCAGGATGGTGACAAAAAAGAAAGGAAACGGGCTCAAACAAAGCTTAGGTGCGGAATACGGAGTTTCAAAAGGAATTCAAAGCTAAAGTAGACGAGCGGTTTCAGTTAGGAAGAATGAAGGATGCAAGGGATGGGTTAAAGGTTCTATCAGGTGAAGCCAAAAAGAAAGCAAGATCTTGCCAGATGAATATTAATGACCAAACTGATGTTTTCGAACAAACTCAATGATTTCTATTGTCGTTTTGAAGGAAATGATCTGGGTGGGACGGTAGACAATCTGGTAAAAGAGCTAAACAACAGGATCAAAGACAAGGGAGATGAACAAGACTTTGAGATCCATGGGGATGTTGTGAAGTCACTGTTTTTGAAACTGAATATCAGGAAATGAATGGGTCGAGATGATATCAGTGGAAGATTGCTGAAACTGTGTGCTTCTGAACTTTGTAATGTTTTCTGTAAGATTTTCAAGTAGTCTCTTAAGGCATGCTCTGTACCCAGTATCTGGAAAAAAAAAATCCACTGTCTGCCCTGTCCCAAAGCAAAGAAACCCTACAACATTAATGACTATCTCCCTGTAGCTCTGACCTCCATAGTTATGAAGTGCTTTGAAAAACTTGTTCTTCATCACTTGTTAACTTTTGTTGGTCAGTGTCTTGACCCCTTTCAGTTTGCTTATAAACCTCATAGAGGTACAGATGATGCTATTCTAACTCTCCTTCACAATGCTTTCTTCCACTTAAAGAAACCAGGTTCTTTTGTGCGTATTCTTTTTATTGATTTTTCCTCTGCTTTTAATACTATACAGCCACATCTCTTAGCTATGAAATTGCTTGACTTAGGTGTTGACCCAAAGCTTACTTTATGGATTGTCAGTTTTCTGTGCAATAGAACTCAGTCTGTTCGTTTTCAGTCTGCACTATCCTCTGAACGCTCGATTTCTACTGGTGCACCTCAAGGCACAGTTCTGTCTCCCGTTTTGTTTACGTTATATACTAATGACTGTAGAGGCACAGATAAAACTCCACTCATTAAATATTCTGATGATTCAGCTATTCTAGATATGTCAAACTCTGACTCAGTTTACTTTGACGAAATCAAAAAGTTCTGCACCTGGTGTAAAGACAATTTTCTTGCCCTTAATGTGCAAAAAACAAACAAAATCTTCATCGATTTTCTGAAGAACCCGTAACCTGTGCCAGACCTTATAATTAATGGTGAAGCTGCTGAACGAGTGAATGAGTATAAATATCTGGAATGATTGTCGATGATAAATTAGTTTTTGATAACAATGTTACTAAAATGAGAGGGGAGAGAAAGAGAGGGTGTGGGGTGGTTGAGGGTGTGTGTGCTGTGTGAAGATATGTGTATTTGCATATAATATGTGCTTGTGTGTGTATATATTTGCTTGTGAGTGTAAGCGTTTGAGTGTGCTTGTGTATGTGCATGTCTATGAGGTTTTTCAAATGATTACAATGTGCGTGCGTGAGTGAGTGTGTGTGTGTGTGTGTGTGTGTGTGTGTGTGTGTGTGTGTGTGTGTGTGTGTGTGTGTGTGTGTGTGTGTTTTGGAGGGTGGGGGTGTTGGACTGTACATGTAAATTCTGTAAGTGGCCACTTGATTGTGATGATTCTTGCTTGTATCATGCATGTTGTCTTGTGATACTGTTTATTATGCACCTATCTTAATTTCTCATCTTTTGAGATAATAAATTCATATCATATCATCATATCATATCATATCATATCATATCATATCATATCATATCATATCATATCATCTCATCTGTGTGTGTGTGTGTGTGGGTGTGTGTGTGTGTGTGTGTGTGTGTGTGTGTGTGTGTGTGTGTGTGTGTTTGAACGCTTGATTTTGGCTTTGTAGCAACACAGCTACGATATTTGTGAGAGTGCCTGCAGAAATACACTATCTGCTTATCTACAGAACTTTCCGTTTAGAATAAATTCAAGGACATTGTTTCGTTTTATGGTAGGTCAGAAGTTTGCCGTATTTGAGGGTCTTCGGATAAAACACAATCTTTGTTTGTTTACATTTTGTGTGTGTGTGTGTGTGTGTGTGTGTGTGTGTGTGTGTGTGTGTGTGTGTGTGTGTGTGGAGGGGGGGGGGAATGATGGTGGGCATTTTCCTTACTCGGGGTTCCAGGAGGAGCGGGGAGTGAGGGGAGGGGGGGGGGGGGGGGGGGGCATATTCCATACTCGAATTTCCCCAGATAAGAAAAACTTGGGAATGGGGCAATGGAAGTGGGTGGGAGGGACAGCTGTTCTGTTTGTATCATTAGGGGCATTTTTTAAATCTTAAGCAACATCAGTGTATAAACACAAAGAGATGGTGCTCGGCGGTGTTTACAAATGAAGTACATACACAAACCAAGGGCGTACAAACGAAGCAAAATGATTCGATAATCGGTCATTTACTTTATGGAGAGAGAGAGAGAGAGAGAGAGAGAGAGAGAGGGAAACATGCACCTGAAATGTCAAAACCCACAGACCTTTTCGAAGACCATTCTGCCCATATCTGCCCCTAAGGCTCAGTTTGATACCGGTATCCTCAAAATAGTCACGAATAAACAAGGAAATTCATCATCAAAACTTCCCCCCTCCCCTCCCACCGCCACACACACACACAAAGCCAAAGAGTTGCGGCCCAAGAATGTCGTCAGTAATATTGCACCGTCTCGGAGTTATTGTCCTTTTCTTCTTGTTCCTCTTGTTCTTGTTCGTCTTCTTCTGTCTCTTCTGCTTCTTTTTTCCTCTCTTCTTCATCAACAGTTCTTGTTCTTCTTCTTGTTATTATTACCGATACCACTATTAATATCATTATAAAAGAAAACAGCATTCACCCCCCGAAGATGGAGTATGGCCGCCCATATTGCGGGATGAAGAAGGGTAACACACACAAAAAATCCACCCCCCCCCCTCACCCCCCAATGGGGATGCACACAGGAGACAGCATCTTGAGCGCGAGGAAGATGAAGATAATTCAAAACTAAGTTAGTGCTATGCAATAATTACATGGCTAACTGTAATTGCGCAAAGGCAAAAGAATTAACAACCAAGCACGATGTTCAAGTAAACGGCATAACACGAAGAAACGCACAGTACACAATAGATAACTTTTTAAGATGAGAGCATGGTATATTTAGAAATGCAGTGCACCAAGACTATCATTAATAAAGAAATATGGACTACACTATATGTTCTTCATTTTTCTCCCCCTTTCTTATTCAATCCCAATCCCATTCATTAGGTGACACCCAAAGAAGCCGCAATTAAACACGTCATTCGTCAATGACCACGAAGAGGCTTCCTACAACAATGCAAACTTCCACACACACAATATATATAGTAGTAATTTGATTTTTCAAATATACTCAGTATTTGGGTGGTTTCTGGTTTCTTAGTTTAAATGATTTGGACAGGAATAGAGCCAGTGGCACACACATCCTTGAATTTGATCATGATAAAGCAAGTTTGAAAGAATTTGGATGTATATAATATTTTGGAAGGAATATGTCTCTCCCTGCAATAGTTTATACTAACTAATGAAAAGTGAAGTTCTGTTTCAAGTTCGTCGGGACAAAATTGGCATGTCACGCTTTCTTGACTTCTCGAGTATCTGAAGCTATGAGGTTTAAGTTGGGAAACACCAAGCCGAAGTCTGGTTAGTTGTTTTCTAAATGCGTGATTTTTATCTCCACTAGATAGAATTCGTGTTTATCATTTTGCTCAGTGGATGAAAAACGTTGTTTTTCTTATAGGGATTAAAAAGTTATTTGTATGTTGTTTGTTTTGCTTTTTGGAATAAATCCTAATTTTTTTTCTTTAAAAATACCCAATGTAATGCAAACCTTACTTACCCAATATCTCTTACCTTGACAGTGCATTCTGTACAGTATTTTGTATGATTTCCTTGGAATACGATCGTCCTCCACTTTTGTTAGTCTTAACCAGTGCTTAATAGTTTTAGTAAAAGTTTATATGTAAAATGGATATCTGTTAGCTTCATAATATGCAAGTGGATTACTTGTTTGTATGCTGATATTCAATAAACGTTTTATGGCAAGAGGATGTACTCTCTCAATAGGGGTGTGATCTGCAGTCAACCTCCAAACTTCCGCACCATATGTCAGAATAGGTCGTACTTGAGTGTCAAATATCTTCAAGAAAATCTTAGGAGAATTTTCTCCTATAGACCAGAGGAATCTAAAGATACTGAAAAAACATTTCTTTTGCTTTACGAGCCAAATCTTCCAATGAGTAAGACCTAGTCTGTCTGCCGTACTTCTTAAAATGTTTAGTTGGTGCTGGAGCCGGATTACAGTGGTAGAAAGGAGGACAATATCATCAGCAAATAACAAAACCAGAATCTGCATCAAATCAGGTGACTCTCTCTCTCTCTCTCTCTCTCTCTCTCTCTCTCTCTCTCTCTCTCTCTCTCTGAGATGTATAATTAGTGACATACACTGGCGTACATGCAGAAAATGACCGGAAATTCGGACATCCTGTCAGTATCTGTGTTGACTAGTATAATAATATTCACCTCAGACACTGTGTCGTCAGTATCTTTAGTTGGTTGACAAGGTCAGTTCGTTAGCCGTCCAGGCAGGTGGTGGGTGGTGGTTACATTTGCAATTTGTGTTGTTACTGTTGGTGCTTTAGTGATGTTGTTGTTCTATTGTTGCCGATGTCACTGATTGATTTTTCATGTTGTTTCTTTTCTTTTCTTTTTTCATTTTTTTTCTTTCTTGTTGTTACTGATTTTGTGTTGTTTGCTAACGTTGTTGACGTTCTTTTCCCGTTGTTATTTTGTCTTTGATGTTGTTTTTTTTTTATTGCTGTTTCTAGTGATGCTGTTGTTGTTGCCGATGATGTTGTTCTTGTTCAGTCATAGTTGTATTTAATCCTGTGTCAAGAAAGTGGGATTCCAATTTAGGGTGTTGTTTCCCGCGTGCGTGCGTGCGTGCGTGCGTGCGTGCGTGCGTGCGTGCGCGCGCGCGCGCGCGCGCGTGTGTGTGTGTGTGTGTGTTGCTCCTCTCAAGCATATTGGGGCATTTCTCGTACAGCAGGTAGG
>JADBJO010006520.1:165734-173318 GCA_016801955.1 Conus betulinus
AAAAAAAAGTAAAAAAAAAAAACAAACAAAAAAAAACCTGACCTCTCTCGACACTATCAAGCTTGTTTCGAACATGGAATAGACTTTAGACAGAAATACACCGAATTGGAGCCCAGGCTGTTCATATGCTGTCTCTTTGGTGTTGGCCTGCGTCTGTTTTTTTTTACATTTTTCTAAGTACTAAAGATACATACCAGGTTACCAAATTCACAAAAAAAATGTGCGAACTCACCCGCGAATGGTGCATATTAACATCTCTGTTCATCTGTTGCCAGGCCTACACGTATCTGTTGTCATGCAGGTGGAAGGTTTATGTGTGTGTGTGTGTGTGTGTGTGTGTGCGTATGTGCGCGCCTGCGAGCGCGTGGTACGCAAACAAGCGCGAGTGATGCAACAGATTTGATTCAACTTTAGAGTGCCTGATTTCGGGCGAAACGTGATTGACATATGAAACTGAAGACCGATTGGATTGGGCGAAACGTGAATGGGTGAAACGGGATTGGGCGAAACATGGTCAGGCAACACGTGAAGCACACTTGATTTCGGCTTCACTCGGAGCTGAAAAGGGCGTGCCTGGAGCAGGTATACCTTAGATCAAAAAAACTTCGCTCCCTACCCCTCTTCCTCGCCCATCTGCCCCCCCCCCCCTCCCTCCTCTCTCTCTCCCCCACCCCACTCCCCACCCCGCAGACAGACTAGTGTGTTTTTTTCGCGTACGTGCGGTCAATGCATTTGTGAAAGGAAATAAAGGCTGTTCAGTTCGCTGCTTCATGTGCTCTCACTTGCTTCATTCACCACGAATGCTGTTTTGTTTGGTTTTCGTACTCCAAGTTCTTACAGAACAGGGAGTGCTTTACAATGGGAATGAAGAAATGCTCTGTGTGTGTGTGTGTGTGTGTGTGTGTGTGTGTGTGTGTGTGTGTGTGTGTGTGTGTGTGTGTGTGTGTGTGTGTGTGTGTTACTGACGGCTATAACGGCCCGTAACAGTTTTTTTTTTCTTTTTTATGGAATATCTCAGAAAGTACATGGCCGATTTTTCTGGAAAGTTGTAAGTATGTTCAAATGGGTCACATATCATGTCCGATGTGTTATTTTTTACCGTTATAGCCGTTACTAATGGCCATAAAGGCCTATAACGGTTTTCCTTCTGTATGGACTATCTCAGAAAGTACATTGCCGATCATTCTGAAAATTTGTAGGTATGTTCATAATGGGTCACGGATGATGTCTGGTTCGTTATTTTACCGTTATAGCCGTTACTACCGGCTATAACGGCCCATAACGTTTTTTTCTTCTATATAGAATATCTTAGAAAGCACTTGGCCGATCTTTCTGAAAACTTGAAGGTATGTTCATTATAGGTCTCGGATCGTGCACGATGTTTTCTTTTACCGTTATAGCCGTTACTGATGGCTATAACGGCCCATAACGGTTTTTCTTTTTTTTATGGAATATCTTAGAAAGTACTTTGCTGATCATTCTGAAAATTTGTAGGTATGTTCATTATGGGTCATCGATCATGCACAATGTTTACCAGAATAGCCATTACTAACGGCTATAACAGACCAAAACGGTTTTTTTCCTCTTAATGGAATATCTCGCGCATATTCAAGATAAACTGGGAGTACATTTATATGTTTGCATCTTATTTTGTTTGTTTGTTGCGATATTTGCCGAATAAGTTCGATCGAATTTATGCTGTGCGCTGACCAGCCGACTGCAACTGGCTATATCAGGGCCGTCAATTGGTCAAAGTTTGTATCCATGCATTTTTATTGAAAAAAACAAGTACAAACACCAACACCAACAAACAGCAACAACAACCATAACAAAAAGGAGAGAGAGAGAGAGAGAGAGAGAGAGGTTCAGATTCAGATGTTTTATTCTTATAGGCCTTGGCCCCTCAGAGAGAGAGAGAGAGAGAGAGAGACAGAGAGAGAGAGAGAGAGAGAGAGAGAGAGAGAGAGTTATTGTTCAGGCCTACATTCTGTATAACTCTGTTAAAATGTAAAATGTACATCAATCACAACATTTCAAAGGATACAGAAGGATTTTCTATAAGCAAACATTAGACATACGCACGCACGCACACACACACACACACACACACACACACACACACACACACACACACACACACACACATACACACACACGCGCGTGCGCGCGAGCACTCTCTCTCTCTCTCTTTCTCTCTCTCTCTCTCTCTCTCTCTCTCTCTCTCACACACACACACACACACACACACACACACACACACACACACACACACACAAGCTTACACGAGCTAGTTTCCATAATTCGGCATCTTTCTGTCTTTAATCCATCACATCTTCGACATGTACGACATCAGTGTTGTCTCTCTGAGCTAGATGTCAGAAAACACACTTTTCGAATCATCGACCGCTCCTACTTTCTATCCAGTACACCATTGATAATTAACCTCTGACTGGTTGGTTTACGGCTCTCAAGAAAAGGTAATACAATCTGTATAACAGTAGTAATTCCCGTCAAAGCCTTATGTTCTGTAATTCTGTAGTTTTCTCTGGCTCGCCTTTCATGTGTGTGGTTGTTCTGGTCCACAGCATTCAACAGATGTTCTTTAGCACTAGCCCAGATTTTCTCCTCTTTCATTTCGCTTGCTCTTTTGTTGTTGTTGTTATTGTAGTACGTTTGGCTTTTGTTCTTTGTTTTATCTCCATATGTTTCAGCATATGGTGCTCAGAGCTCAGAGATTTGTTTGTTCCTTGGTTGGTTTAGTGCCAGCTTCGTCCTACAGGGGGCGGGGGAGAGGATATGAATAAATATGATAATTTTGATTAAAGAACGCGCGCGCGCGCGCGCGCGCGCGTGTGTGTGTGTGTGTGTGTGTGTGTGTGTGTGTGTGTGTGTGTGTGTGTGTGTGTGACAACTAAGTAGTAGTGGAGAGAAACAAGTAGAGGTTAACAGTTCCTCTGTCGTTATTAGTAATGACATAGAAGAAGAAACAGACCAGTCGCCGTGGCGAAGTGGTTAACGTCGCGGACTCCCGGCTGGGAGGTCGTGGGTTCGAATCCCATCAGAGTCACGTGGGTTTTTTCTGCCCCGACCAGCTCCTACCCAGAGTTGAGTTTGCTGCGGACTCAGTTGGGAAGACTGGGACCACACAATCGAGTTTCATCCACTTAATGGATGCGTTTCTGAGAGTGTTGCTCAAATTTCCTGACCAACACTGCATGTGCCTTATCTCTCGGGCCTGGTTGATGCCAGGATATATTATGAAAGGAAGCGTAGAGTACAGCCATGTCACGTAGTCTCAGACCGAAATGGAAATCCGTAGCATCATCTTAAACATCCTCATTCTCATCGATCAGCATATAAAAAAAAATATCTCAGGATCTGTGGCCCTTCATGCCCTGCTCTCATGGTGACCTCTATTTCTATGCCCTCTCCACGTCTATGGCCTTGGTTTGGTTCCGTCGGGGTCACAGGTATCGGCGGGCCCATGGGGGCTGTCGTTTGGTCGGACGTGGTGGTGCCCTCCGGAGGGAAAACTCACTCACGCCGGCTCCGCGACTAAGCAATTATTGTCGTCAGTAGGGGGCTTAGTAGGTGGTGTCCTGCGTATGTTTGATCAGAACAGGCGCCACTCAACACCACCGAAGTCACTCGGCAGCAGTGCAGTGTCTCCTCTGGTGGGTTGCCTCTTGACGACTTGACATTGACTGCTCCCTGTGGATTGCTGGTGCCGGGCTGGGGCGGGGCCGACCGGGCTGTGACTGTGGACGGAGAGTCAGAATGAGCGGCGTCGGTGCACTGCCTCTGAGGCGGCGCAGAGGTTGGGACAGAAAAAAAAGGCAGATCAACGGCGCTTTTTGGAAACAACATATGATTAAACTTGATACATGAAAAAGGAGAAAACACGTGAATGAAATGTGTGCGGTTAATAGCTCGTCTCTACATTTAGTTAGTTCTATGGCTTCTAGTGGGGTTGCAGAGAGAGAGAGAGAGAGAGAGAGAGAGAGAGAGAGAGAGAGAGAGAGGGATGGAGGGGGGAGGGAGAGAAAGAAAAAGCAAAGCAGTATTATATAGTGAAAGGCAGAAAAAAAGAGAAGATGGGTAGAGGAGAGAAAGAAGTGAGGGTGGAGGGTAAAGGGGAGCAGGTAAGTAAACAGACAATTGATGAAAGAACTAATTAATTTTCGCATTCAACAGTGTAACTGATCTTATCGACGAGCGTCATAAGCGTACAAAGAAAAACAAGCATGAGAAGGCTCTAACCGCTGTCAACTCGTGCTGTCTATTTTCAGAAAACACTCTGGAAATTTTTCTTGATGTCTGTGTAGATACTAAGTCCTAGCGTGCTGGTGTGTCTTTTTGACAATACTGAATCTCTCACTGTGCCACCGAAAATCGTAAAAGGTATTTAACAAACTTTTGAATTCGGTTTGATAATGAGCATGTAATCCCTCCCCCCCCCCTCAAACTTTGATATACTTATGATGTAAACATGAAATTATGCAATCAATGTGAGATATTCTTTATTTCTTGTTGTATTTAAACATTGAAATACTATTGATTGTTTTCGGTGAAAATCTTACTCATAATCATTGAATTAGACACGTTATCTCTCTTTGAAAACACTGTTTTCGGTCTCTGTGGTTGATTTTCAGACTAAGTGTCAAGCTGGTACTTCCTCGTTTGAGTCTCTGATTTTGGTAACAGTACAAAATTACAGTCTGTCCATCAGGCGCCTTGGCGAAATGGTAAGCGTCGCGGTTTCCCGTCTAGGAGGTCGTGGGTTCGATTCCCATCAGATCCGTTTGTTTGTGGGGTTTTCCCTGCCCTGTCGGCTCCTCCCCAGAGCTGAGGTTGCTACGGGCTCATTTGGGAAAGCTGGAACCACACCGTTGAGTTTCATCTACTTAAATGGATGCGTCTCTGAGAGTGTTGCTCAATTTTCCCTGGTTGAGGCCGGGATATATTATGAATGGACAATGGACGCCCCCTTTGCCATGAAAACACAAACAGTGGAGCATGTCCTAAGCTCATGTAAAGTAGCCCTGGCTCAAGGAAGGTACACATGGAGGCACAACCAAGTGCTCAAAGAGATTGTACAAGTAGTCTGGGCTAGTACCAACACCACAAAAGGGAAAATCAGGACTCCAAAAGCACCCGCAACATCTTCACGGCAGGAGGCAGCGAATCATGGCCAAGAACAACAGTGCCACTCGGAACATGCAGGGCAGAGTCTGCTGGACGGGGCAGATGACTGGGAGTGCACAGCAGACCTCCCAGAATGGAATAGTCACCCAGAGATTATCAGCAAGAGTGGCATGACACCAGACATAGTATTACACTCTCAGTCAACCAAGCAGCTGATCATGATCGAGCTCACGGTGCCATATGAGAACAGAATGGAGGCAGCTCAGATCTACAAGACTGAAAAGTATGCTGATCTGGCAAACAGCCTGAGGAGAGAAGGCCATCAGGTCAAAGTCCTCACTGCAGAAATTGGAGCTAGGGGGTTTGTGGGAACGTCTGCATACAGCCTCATGAAACAGCTCTCAGTTGCAGGGAGGGAAAAAACCAAAGCCCTGAAAGCAATGGCAGAAGCGGCAGAGAGGTGTGTTCAAGTTGGATCTGGTCAAGGAGGAACAAAAGTGAACTTCATAAGGCTTAACTTTCCTACAAATATCAGGTGTCCCTGTGGCTCAGTGGTTAGTGCGCGAGTCATTAAGTGGAAATGAGCATGTCCAGAAGGGCATGGGTTCGAATCCGGCCGAAACACTCGCTTGAAGGGGGCTTCTCTTCTGAGGACTCTCTGCTGCCACGCTCTCCACGAGTTTCTTTCTACTGAAAGGAAGCGTAGGTACAGCCCTGTCATGCAGCATCAGAGCAGCATGGAAATCCTTAGCATCATCTTCAACATCCTCATCCTCATTGATCAGCATAAAAAATTCCCAAATTCTGTGGCCCTTCATGCCCTGTTCTCATGGTGACCTCATTTTCGATGTCCTCTCCACGTTTGTGGCCTTGGTTTGATTCTGTCAGCATCACCGGTATCGGCAAATTCATTTGGAACGTCGTTGGATGGATGTGGTAGCGTCCTTCGGTGGGAGAGCTCACTCAAACTGGCTCTACGACTAAGCAGTTATTGTCGTCAGTAGGGGGAGTTAGCAGAAATCAAAGGGAAAAAAAGTGGAATGAAAAAGAAAAGGAGAAGCTGGAGGCAGTTGTAAAGAAGAAGGTGTAAATGTGACAGAGTAAAAACCCTCTTAAACGTCCGCACAGGGGCTGTGGACTTCAGGCTTGTGACTAGAGCAAAAACCATTGTGTTCCTTCTCTTTAGAGTCAGCAATGCGTGGCTTGTCAGTACACTCGGACTGGCTATTAAGCTACCTTCAGGTTCAACCAACCTATAATATGACAGACTGGAAGAACCTTCCCGGGAGAATAAGGGTGGGGGTGGGGGTCGGGAAACATGTACAACACCTTTTTACCACCAGAACGACAAGACATTGACAAGGGATGCGGAAATGCCAATAGAGACGTGCTACCCCTGGAGAGAACAGTCTGACCCTCACGCAGAGAAATTTATCATGGTGATGCAATACAACACAATACAATACAGTACAATACAGTACAGTACAGTACAGTGAAATATGATACAATACAATACAAAACAATACACTGTAGCACAACACAAGAAATAGTACAATAAATACAGTACAATACAGTCCAGTGCAGCAGTACAGTACAATGCATACAGTACAATACAATAGAGTACAGTATGATACAATACTGTACAGTTCAATACAATACAGTACAGTACAGTGCAGTACAGCACAATGCATACAGTACAGTGCAGTACAGCACAATGCATACAGTACAATGCAATACATTACAGTATGATACAATACTGTACAGTTCAATATGATACAGTACAGTACAATATGGTACAGCACAGTGCAGTACAACACAATGCAGTACAGTACAATACAATAGAGCACAGTATTATACAGTACAGCACAGTTCAATATAATACAGTACAGTACAATACAGTACAACATAACACAACACAGCACAACAAAGCACCTTACGATCAATACAACATTTGCTTTCTGGTCTGGTATGGTACCAACTCAGCCACCATTTTTTTTTTTCCTGTGTCAGGTGCAGCTGATTGTTTGCAGAGCCGACCGCCAGCCGCACGGCACAGGATGGAAAAGACACGGCAGAAAGTTCTGGTGGTTCTGGCACTGGTCACAGGATGTCTGGGCATGGGCATCGCCGGCTCCATCTACTCCTTCAACAGCTACATCAACGCCATCAAGAAAACGTTCAACTACACCCAGTCAGAGAGTGAGTATTGCGAGAGAGAGAGAGAGAGAGAGATGAGAGAGAGAGAGAGAGAGAGAGAGAGAGAGAGAGAGAGAGAAAGGTGGGTGGGTGGTGTGGGGAGAGAGAGCGAGAGAGCACGTGCTTAATACATCACGTGCACACACACACACACACACACACACACACACACACACACACACCACACACTTGGCTTGGTTGTCGGTTTCTTCTTTTTTGGTGTTCCATGGAAGGTGAACATGA
>JADBJO010006520.1:173943-176443 GCA_016801955.1 Conus betulinus
TCAACAAGCTTATGCTTATAGGCACACGTATACAAAAATGTAAATATATACATGTACATAAACATACTTTACACACACACATAATGCAAACACGTACAAAATTGAGGAAAAATAAGAAAAGATAGTAGTAAGCAAAGTAAACACTAAAGACTATAAAATGCATGGTAGTCAACCACTCACACATCATTAACGTTTTCATGAAGCGTTTTAGAGAGAGAGAGAGAGAGAGAGAGAGAGAGAGAGAGAGAGAGAGAGAGAGAGAGAGAGAGAGAGAGAGAGAGAGATTTTTGCTCTAAGATTTCATTTTCATAAACATATGTATCATTACCGCATGCGAAGTTTTACATGTTTTTCAAAAACGTTTTGATTGTTGATAAAACGATGAACAGCTTTGAATATAGCTTCGTTATCCTCACGTCGGAGGGACTGCTTGCCACGAAGAAGAATACCGACTTCGAGTAGACTGGGTGCAAGGGTGGAAATCGTGTCTTTTCTGATGTTAGTGTATTTAGGACAATATAATAGAAAGTGTTCGGCCGTTTCTGAACCAGTGCCACATTGACAAACCGGATCTGCTTTAAGATGACGGTTAACAAGGTCTTGATTTAGATCACTCATTCCTAGGCGGAGTCTGCAATGTTGAATCTGTTCATTTCTCTCTCCATAATAGTAATAATAGGGGGACAACTGAGTCGTCCCGTGAAATAAAACGTTTAAATTCTCCAAGTGATTTTGTGGATTTTATGTTGTCAGGGAGGTCGTTCCACATTTTAGTTGCGGTTGGAATAAATGAATTTTTTGTATACTTCAGTTTTACATAGTGGCACATGTCTGTCAAGAGGTCTTCGCCGTGTGAATAGGGATTTCTTATTGATACTAGATCTGGTACTAGGCTACATAAGTGTTCAGGACACAAAACCGTTGACCATTTTATAAACACTTATTAGTTTGTGTCTCCTTCTCCTTTCTTTTAAAGAGCAGAATCCGGATTCTTCATACAACTTATTGTGACTTGTGCCTTTGACACCTCCTATAATGATGCGAATTGCTTCTAAATGAATATTTTCTAGCATGTTTGCTTGTGTTTCACTGCAGTTGTCCCAGACAATATCAGCGTAGTCAAAGTGCGGCAAGATAAATGATGTAAACATGGTCTCTAATGCTTTTCTCGATATCTTATATTTGTAATTTCGTAGGCAACTATCAACATGTTAACTTTCTTTATTGTACATCTGATATGCTCGTCCCATTTACAGTTATTTTGTATAATCAGACCAAGATGATTGTGTGCAGTAACTGGTTGCAGAGGCGTGTTACCGAACGTCAGTGGATAAATTTGTTCGCGATCTCGGATAATATTTACCAGTTCTGTCTTGTTCTCATTGAATTTAACCTTCCAGCGCTTTGCCCATTCAGAAATCTTTTCCAGATCAGAGTTTAAGATATCAGCGCGGATTACAGGGTTAGACAGAGAAAGTGCTAAACTAGTATCATCGGCGAATAGCTTAATTACAGAAGCGATATCATGTACTATATCATTAATATAGACTAAAAAACAATAAGGGACCTAGGACGGATCCCTGTGGCACTCCTGCGTGAAGCCTCTGGAGGTCGGAGTTTTCACCTTTTATAACCACTGCTGGGAACGGTTGGATAGGTAGTCTCTCAGAAACTCTAGCAGTTTCCCTCTTATTCCGACCGCGTTTAGCTTCAGTAAGAGACCTCTGTGCCATACACGATCGAATGCTTTTGAAATGTCCAGGTATACAATTTGTGTGGTAACTCCAGAATCAAGGGAAGTGCAGAGTTCGTTATAGGTGGTCAGTAACTGATTAACTGTAGAATCACCTGGGATGAATCCAGATTGTAGAGGAGTAAGAATGGCATTTGATGTTAGAAAGAAATAGATGTGTCGATGTATACATTTCTCTAGAACCTTTCCAACACAGCTTAGTAAAGATTGGCCTATAATTACTACAAAGTTCTTTTGGTCCTTTTTTTGTATATAGGGGTCACATGCGCAGTCTTCCATAATGATGGAAATCTACTTTCACGAAGACATCTGTTAAACAGTGTAGTAAGCGGAAGACATGTAACATGAGCTGAAGTTGTTAACAAAATGTTGTGGATGAAATCTGGACCAGATGCCTTAGTTTTTTGTCCAGGTTTTTTAATGTGTCAGCGACTTCAATTTGTGAAAGTATAATCTCATCTAGTTGGCAATCAAGAAATGTAACATTTGCAGCCTGTCGTTATCGTTTTCTAATGTTGACTGTTGAACAAAATAAGAATTGAAAATATTTGCTTTGTCTTGTTTTTGAGTAATACACTATGCCCTGTGACTCGATAGGTGGAACTTCCTGAGCTTCGATTCCTTTTTTTTGAAGAATGACTTGACCAGTTTCCACCAGTCTTTACTTCCAAAACTTGATGAGTCTGAAGCTTTTTTGTCTAGCTGGTTATAATATTCTGTTTGCCTATCTCTTTCTTTTGATGTAAC
>JADBJO010006520.1:181443-183943 GCA_016801955.1 Conus betulinus
TAAAACTGTCGTTTGCTGATGGTTTTCTCCCCACACGATGAGAACGTTCTATGGCTGAATCAGGTAGCTCCACACCTATCTCACTGGCAATCTTCTGCATAATAGCGTCTGTATCCTCGCCCTCTACCTCATGTATCCCGGTAATCCTAACTGACGTTCTTCTGCTGTACTGTTCAAGGTCATCCACCTTGTCTTTAAGAGCTGTGATCTCGCGATCTTTTTCCAACAATTGTTCTTTGAGAACAGCTATTTCTTTTTTCATGATTTCAGTTACCTGTCTTGCGACACTGGAGGCAATAACACCCACAAAAATCAGGATCGCTCAATATAGATTTCAGGGTCTCTTTTAAGAATCTACATCGTCACCCCTTCTGAAATCCTGCTTTGATACCTCCATAACAGTGCTGGTTAGGAAGTCTGCGTTGATGATAGTGCTATCTGACTCTGACTCAGCAAAGCTACCATCTGTGCCCCCACTGTCTGTACACGGTCTCTTCTCGTCGTCGTCTTGCTGAAGAGGGGAGCTGGCTGCCCCTTTATCACGGTCCTCAGACATCACTATACGAGTTGTTTAAGGACAAGCATCGACTGGTAAATGGTATGAAAAACAGTGTAGCTGCACCACGTTAAAGCACACAAGATGGATGACGGACAGTTCGGTGTATTAAGTGCCAGGCAGGAGAACAATAACAGTTTCTTTGAAGTTTTTTTTTTTTCCCCCCTCTTTTTTCTTTTTCTTCTTTCCTTCCCTTTCTTCGGAGCACAGCAAGTGTTCAAACAAACAATATCTTAACACAACATAAACATATGTTGCAGGTCATAATCGCACGGGTTTAAACACTGCTGACCTCGGATGTACAAATGTAGCACACAACACAAAACTTCATGTGACAGGTCGAAAATAGATACTCAGGGTGGACACCTAGGATGAACATTTGAAAAATCTTAAAGGTTCGTGGAGAATGACCATTCTAACATCACAATCTCGTCTAACACATATTCACAGTCAAAATCGTATTTCACTGATTTCAGCACTGCATTGCAAAACTACACAAATTCAATTTCGTTTGTGTGTGTGTGTGTGTGTGTGTGCGTGCGTGCGTGCGTACGTGGGCGTGCGTGTGCGTGTGTGTGTGTGTGTGTTTGTGTTTGTGTGTGTGTGTGTGTGTGTGTGTAACCAGACTGTTCACAAAATGGAGCCATGCTGTGAAAATGTAAGCAGGCTATAAACCAAACGTAACCAGACTGTTCACAAAATGGAGCCATGCTGTGAAAATGTAAGCAGGCTATAAACCAAACGTAACCAGACTGTTCACAAAATGGAGCCATGCTGTGAAAATGTAAGCAGGCTATAAACCAAACGTAACCAGACTGTTCACAAAATGTAGCCATGCTGTGAAAATGTAAGCAGGCTATAAACCAAACGCAATCATGCTAAGTATATATGCATAGGCTATAAGGAAAATGTAGTCAGGCTGTAAACTACATGAAGCCAGGTCACACACACACACACACACACACACACACACACACACACACACACACACACACACGCACACACACACGCACACACACACACACACACACACACACACACACACACACACACACGCGCGCGCGCGCGCGCGCGCGCGCGCGCAACCAGGCCATAATCAAAATATAGCCATGCTAAAAATCAAAATGCAACAAGACTATGAACAAAACATAGCCAGGCTATAAAATGAAGCCAGACTATAAAACATAGCCAGACTATAAAATATAGCCAGACTACAAAACATAGCCAGGCTATGAAATGTAGCCAGACTGTGATGATGACCATCATCGTCCCATGACCTTAGGTCATCCGGCTGCCCTGACGAAATTTTTGGCAGTCAACTGGGACACGCCACACATCCTTGTCCTCAGCTGTGTGCAACGGAGTACAGGTGCTGTGTAAAAAGCCAGAACCTAATTGCTAACACCCGGGAAGCCATCGGAAGAAGCGGGGATGGGGGTGGCGGGGGAGTGGGAGGGAGGGGGTAGACTGGGGGGATGCCCGAAGGAGGGAGGGGAAGGAGGAGGGATTGGGGGGACACTATTTGTCCCGTGTTATATTTCTCAAGTCACGGAAAAAAAAAGGGCGTGGGAGGGAGGGGGGAGGGGGGAGGCGGTGGAAGGGTAAAGGGGGGGGGGGGGGGGGGGTGTTTCGCGAAACCTTACAATTGCCTTTTAATTTTCCAGATTGAGAAGTGTGTCCAGTCGGCTCAAACGGTAGAATACCGAGTTTTCTGCAACACGTTGCGAGTACATTTTTTTTTATTATTTGTTTTTCAATGGACACTTGGCCATCCTCCATCTTTAATGTCGTCGGTCTGGTGGTGTAAGCCATCCCTCCCCTCACTGCTCCCCCCACCCCCCAAACACAGTCCGCACCCCACATCTCCAACAACCCCCCCCCCCCCCCCCCCCCCCCCCCCCCACCCCCCCCCCCCATCCTTTCCTTCCAGAAACTCTTGGAACG
>JADBJO010006520.1:188943-192410 GCA_016801955.1 Conus betulinus
CAATGCAGTTTGTCACATTGAACTTTTAGGTGAGTCACATTCAATGTTTGCTCTGTGTGTGTGTGTGTGTGTGTGTGTGTGGGGGGGGGGGGGGGGGGTGGGTTCTTTATTGTAATTTTTTTTTCAGGACAGCGCTTTTTCCCCAGTGCGGCGACAGCGTGATAAAAACCCTGTGCAGTCAGCTAGGTTATGGTCATGTTGCTTACAACCCAGCCGACCGTAGTAATTAGACTAAATATAATAACAAAGCTCCTTTCGTAAAATTTAGAAAGAAAAAAAAAATCATGAAACAATACTAAAACAGATCATCTGAACACGACATCTGTTGTGCACAGTTATTCTGTTCACGGTGTCAATGACCCCTTAATCTGAAAATCCGGTAATCAGAACAATTGTGTTTATGGTGTGTCATCACTCTTTAGCCCCCTTTTGGCACGAGCGATCTCTCGTACTCATACTCCCTTATTCTTCTGTGGAGCTGAGAAGTCGCAGGACTCTGACAAGCTCATCTGTGTTTTCTGCCCGAGCACCGATCGTGACATCATCACCTGTCACTGCTATGACGTGGACCAGAAGAGGCCTGGGTCCCTTGTGGCTCAGCGGTCATGGCGGCGCGGAAACATCGTTGCGACAACATTGTCGACAGCGTGGGGTATCGGTGTCGCTCCGTTTGGCTTGTATTTGAAGGTTTTGACGCTCTGGGAGAGAGAGAGAGAGAGAGAGAGAGGAGAGAGAGAGAGAGAGAGAGAGAGAGAGAGAGAGAGAGAAAGGGTGTGGGGGGTAGTGAGGGGGGAACAGAGCGAGAGAGCGCGCGCGCGCGCTTGTGTGTGTATGTGTGTGTGTGTGTGTGTGTGTGGTGTGTGTGTGTGTGTGTGTGTGTGTGTGTGTGCGCGCGCGCGCGCGCGAGCAAACGCATGCGTGTGTGTAATAGTGGGTGCAAGCGCGAGTGCACAAATGCGTACGAATGTAGATGGAGAAGCTAAAACAAAAAACAGAGACACTAAAAGACGGAGGAGGAGAGGGGGAGGGGATGGGGCGGGGGTGGGGGGGTGGGGGGGTGGGGGGCTGAGGGAGTGTGGAGAGGGATGAGGGCGCGGGAGTAAGAGAGCGGCAAAGAAAGATTGGAAAAGAGACAGACGGAGACAGACACGGACAGAGGAGGGAGACGGACCTGCTTGGGATAGAGGAGCAATGTGTGGGAAAGATGGAGGGAGCAGGAAAGAGAGGACAGGGACTGGGGAGGAGTGAAATAAAAGCTAGGACAAAACTGACACTGTAAATCATGCACAAGTTTTTTTTTTTCCCCATCCCAGCTAGTCTATCTTCAGACCTGATCCTCTGTATTTTTCTGCAACTGGCGGGAAAAATTAAAAAAAAAAAAAAGAACTACACAAATAATTCAAAGCGTGACAGCAGGTGCAGCTGATTGTACATGCATACGACGGCTATTTCAAATATCACACACACACACACACACACACACACACACACACACACACACACACACACATTTATTTTTTTATACCGTTTTTGTTCACGTTATATCAGAATGAATCCCTAGTGAACAGCAACCCCCTCGTCCCCCCCCCACCTCCTCCATCCCTCCCCTCATCTTCACCCAGCCCCCCTCCCTTCCCCCGCCCACCTCCCCCCCCCCCCCCCCCCCCTAAAAAATCCTTTTGAAGTAAGAAGACAAAGGGATGGGGGTTGGATGGGAGACAGCTGATTCGAAGCTCACGATTCCAGAATGTGAAACTCAGCGTGCGAAGAAAATAATGTGGCCGAGCAAGGATGAAACGAAACTCCACGCCCCTCCCTCCCTCTTTCCCCTCTCCCCATTTCCCACTCCCTCTCAAAAAAAAAAAAAAAAAGAAAAAAAGTTCAGCTTCTCCTTGTAGTGGCTAGAAAAAGGAAATGTGAGAAATCAGATGTAAAGTGCGAGAGAAAAGACGCCAGGAAGGAATTCAGTTGGAGATCTAGGAAACGGCAGATAAGTACAAACGGAAGGAACAATGGGCAAACAAACCCCCCCCCCCCCCCCCCCCCCCCCCCCCCCCCCCCCCCCCCCAAAAAAAAAAAAAAAAAAAAAAAAAAAAAAAAAAAAAAAAAAAATGAAAGACGAACGACAAACGAACGACAAATAATAGATGGAATTTGACACTTGGGCGGATGGATGGACGAACAAATGAAAAAAAACGAATAAAAAACATGAATAAATAAGTCCAAATTAATAAACAAAATGAAATAAAAAGCTAAGCTACAAACATCACAAACGTGAATGGAAAACAGCCAAAGAAAGAAAACCGAGAAACGCAACGCAACATTTTGCAAAAAACAGACGGAATGTTTCCATATCCCATTGGAGATCAGGAGGAATATGAAATAAAAGGCTTTAAGAAAAAAAAAAAACCAAAACAATCAAACAAACAAACAAAATTTGATATACACGAAATAACACAATATTTTGTTGATTCTTTGTTTCGATACTAAAACCGACCTTTGGTTCGGTAATTTGTTTGATTTTTTTTTTTTTTTTTTGAACGTGCCAGTCCAGCAGTAACAAAATGATGATGTCCGCTCCAGCTCCTTTATACGTCATGCACAGAAACAGTTCAGCGACGTCAGTTCGTTAACCGTTGACCGTTTGGGCTTGATGGTAAATATCTGTCTCATGTGTCGGACGACGTGGGAGCTACTACGTAAGACAGATTTGAGAAGAAAAAAAAAAAAAGAAACTGCACAAGTAGAAAAACGGAAAGGTTTCACGAGCGCAGTAATCGAAAATCGTGAGGGGTTGGGGGGGGGGGGGGGGGGGGGGGGGGGGGGGGGAGTGGGGGATGCACACGAGATTGGTGCCCCTGAAGATGCTGGGTTCCAGCTTTTGGGTTAATTTCCCAATGGCGAGGAGGTTAAACACGTAGCCCAGCACATAATATGGGTAGGTAGGTAGGTAGGCGGGTGGTGGGGGGGTAGGTAGGTAGGTTGGATGGGTCGGTAGATAAGTAGGTAGGTAGGTATGGCAGGTAGGAAAGTAGGCAGGTAAGTAGGCAGGTAGGTAGGTAGCTAGATGGGTAGGTAGTTACACAGACAGGTAGATAGACAGAAGATGTTGATAGATAGATGGGCGATCGTTCGGACAGACAGACAATAGACAGACAGACAGACACGGATAGATAGATAGATAGATAGATAGATAGATAGATAGATAGATATATAGATAGATATACAGACAGATATAAGGATGGTCGGTCTGACGGACAGACAGACATACATACACAGATAGATAGACAGACAAATAGACATATGGACAGATAGATGGATAGAACAGAAGTACAGATAAACAGATTAGACCAGATCAATCAATAGAAAAGAGAGAAACGGAAAACGTTTAAAAAAAACTACCCACCTAGTCTCTGAGAGTGTTTTCCTATTTGAAACCCTCTTAACTTCAACACAAGCAGAAAAGA